>QEPC01006720.1:3264942-3277419 GCA_003113815.1 Sphenodon punctatus | reverse complement strand
GCGAGGCGGTCCCTAAGGTATGAGGGGTCGAGACCGTGTATTATTGTGGGTCAACAACTGCTTAAAAGAAAGTAGGACTAAATGGTCAGTCTTCACAGTGGAAATGGGTAACTAGTGGAGTGTCCTAGGGATCTGTACTGGGACTGATGGTGTTTAATATATTTATTCATGATCTGGAGAAGGGAGTAAAGAGCGAGATGACCAGATTTGCAGATGACACAGTGTTGTTCAAGGTTTTTAAAACCCAAGCAGACGGTGAAGAATTGCAGGAGGATCTTGCAAAACTGGGTGATTGGGCATCTAAATGGCAGATGAAATTTAATATGGACAAGTGCAGAGTGGAGAAAAATAACCCAAGTTATATGTATACAATGCTGGGTTCCAAATTAGGAGTTACTACTCAGGAAAAGGATCTTGGAGTCATTGTGGACAATACATTGAAATTCTGAGCTCCGTGTGCAGTGGCGGTCAAAAAAGAAAACAATGTTGGGAATATTCAGACAGGAATAGAGAATAAAATGGAAAATATCATAATGCCTCAATATAAATTTAAGGTAAAACTGCACCAGTAATATTGTGTGCAGGTCTGGTCACTGCATCTCAAAAAAAGACATAGTAGAGCTAGAAAAGTTTCAGAAAAGGGCAATAAAAAAAGAACAAGGGTACGGAATGGCTCCTGTAGGGCATCTATTCTTCTGCCGGTGACAAAGTCACTGGTGGACCTAGGATGCTCCCTGATTCAGGGGTTGCTCCTTGACTCGGTCTCAGGGTGGCGCACTACCCGGGCCTGGGCTCGGGGACAGGCGGAGGGGCATTCCCTTGGCCCATCTTCAAGCCCAGCCATTTTGGATCACTTACCTGATCCGATGCCACCACCGCCACCGCCGGCCTGGGCCCTCTGCTGCACCCCCCCCTCTGCTGCCTGGCTGTCTCAGTCAGGGGGAATGAGGGAGAGGCAGAGGCCCCACATTTCCCCTGGCTGAGACGGACAGGCAGCGGAGGTGGGGGCACCCACGGAGTGGGGGAGGGGCAGGGCCTCTGCTTCTTCCTCACTTCTGCTGGTCTCCTCTGCTGCCTGGCTATCTCGACCAGGGGAAACATGGGAGAGGCAGAGGCCCGCCTCGCCCTTTTCACATTCCCCCTGTCTGAGAGACTGACAGGCAGTGGAAGGGCGGGGCCTCTGCCTCTCCCTCACTCCTGCTGGCCCCCTCCACTGCCTGTCAGTCGGAGTCCAGTCGAGTTGGACTCAGCCAGGGGGGCCCTGAACTCGGGATTTCCAGATCCCGGCCACTGTCAGGTCGGGATCTGGGGACCCCAAGTGCAGGCCCCCCCACCAGGAGTGGGGCCTGAGGCAGCCAGCCCGAACCGCCCCACAATAGGGCCGGCTCTGTAGGTTGGGACTCTTCACCTCGGAGAAGAGATGACTGACGGGGATATGATAAAAGTTTATAAAATCATGAATGGTGTGGAACACGTAAATAGAGGTTATCTACCCTTCTAACAGTACTAGAACAAGGGGGCGCTCCATGATATTAACTGGCAGCAGGTTGAAAACAAATAAGAGAAAGTATTTTTTTTCACTCAACACACAATTAACTTGTGGCATTTACTACGAGGAGGTGATCAAGGCTGGCAGTGTAGCTAGTTTTTAAAAAGGGATTGGAAAAGTTCTTGGAGGATAGGCCACTAATGGCTATTAGCCAAGTAGATTTTGGGGACATAACCTCTTACTCTCGGGGGCTGGAACAACGGGGAATGGATTGCCCATTGTGACCTGTTGGGTACTTTTCCCAAGAGACGAAGATTGGCCACTGTCAGAGACAGGATGCTGGGCTTGATAGACCATTGGTCTGACCCAGTATGCCACTACTTATGTTCTTATGCCAATGCTGAAGAACCAAGACACACAAGTGAGGACTCATTCATTCAGTCCTTTAAAAAATGTTGGCATATCTTTTGGGGGAGGTGGGGGGTCAGAGGTTCAATGTGTGGTAGCACAGGATGAGCAGGTACTAGTACCCACTTCCCTATATTACCAGGCCTAGAAGGAATTGATTAATTTTTGGAGTTCTGGTATCAAAAGCAAAATGTTACAGTACTGGTAGACCTACCTGTTAGTTTGGTATGTGCATCTGTGCTGAAGGAAAAGTAGTCCTAAGTGAATTGGAATTTCTAAGTGCTATATGTACACATAGTTAACTATACCTTGAATACACACAAATTTTACATACATGCAAACTAACTTTCCTGTTTCAGTCCCATACTTCTTTTGTCCTTTTATATTCTAGGGTTTGCTTGAATTGTAATTATTATTTTTTTACATCAAAAAGGTCAAAGATGTCAGCAAAATTATCAGACCATGTGAAAATCACCATTTTAAAAGTCAAGCCAATAGTTACAACACAACTCCAATTAAGTAAAAGCTGTAATTGTCCTGAAATAAGGGGTACAAGACTAAGTGCTATAGTTTTTAATGATTACTTCTGTGTCTCCATTAACTGCAGAGCCAAAGTATTCGGGGGTAAGCTCACATTTTTAAAATGTCTCGTACTGTAAGGATAATGTTAGCAGATATAGTTCCAGTCCTGAGGATGTCTTACACAGTGCTTTAAGATAAACCATTGACCAAGTGTTACCCCAAGGCATTGGTAATATAATGTTGTATTTTCCTGACCTTAACTGGAATAAATTCAGTACTTGCTCTCCCAGATCGAAGAGACTATGTCAATGATTCCTTGCGGTTTTGACGAAACAACAATTGGAAGAAATTTGAGAAGGGATTCTGTACACTGTCTCTTATGCATTAGTGCTAATCTTGTCAGACTGCTGGCAAAGTAATTTGGCTCAAGTTAGTCTGAGGTTTAAACTTCATGTTATTTATTATATGACTGTAATGGCTTCACTACCCTTTTGGATTTGGTTAAGAAGAACAAGTAGGCTTCATTGAAGTTTGGATAGTGTTCACGCCAGCCTTCTGGGAGGCGAACAGGATCTGACATTTTTCAAGCAATAGGATTTTACTGGGGATCTTGTTGGGGTTTGGCATTTTACGGAGGCAACTGCCAACTGTCAATTTATAGTGGAACAGATAACTTGGAAACTGTCATTTAAAAACAGTTTTTTCTCCCTGGTACACTGCAGTGTTCACACCTGCCAGTAAATGACAGAATGTTTATTCCAAGAATAAAAACGTGGGCACACAGTATGCCTCCCAAAATAAAAAGTACAGTAGTTACTTTGTTCCTTCTCCATTACACCCATGATTGGAGTTAGTCATTCTTCCTGTGCGAAGGTGGCAATGAAGCCACAGGCAGCAGATAGCTACCGCTGGTTGTAGAACTAGTTCTAGACTTAGGATTTGTCTACATAAGAGTTTTAGCAGGATAAGAGTAGTTTTTTAAAACTTAGTTTAAGCCTCTTCCGAACCATGAATACGGTCTCCACTAAGGCTTAAGATGATGCAGCTCATCTATGTTAACAAAACCTGTGTTGATTAACCCACCAAAATCTCCTCAGTTGTACTAGTCTTAGTCTAGTTAGCTTTTCTTATACCCAGTAGAAGATCTGGGGATTATACATGTTGAGAATTGCTTTCTAGACATTTTGAATGGCAATGGACTAGCTATTAACAGATTATAAAAGAGTTGATAGATCCAACTGTTCCCAAATACATGCCTCACAGCTGCTTGCCGCTCTCTCAGATCCAGTCCGGCCTTAATCAGATTCACTGGCTCTTCTGAAGCTCTTAACTCTGGTACTATCCGGTTCACCAGGCCCAGTACTCCCTCTCACTGGCACCAGGGAGTCCTAAGCCCGCGTGCATGTTTTCGTTATTACAATAACATTAACAAAAATTGTCATTTTTTGTTTTTGTTATTGCAATAATGAAAGCAACAACCGAAAATAACGATAATGAAAACGACAACCAAGAATAACTATACCGATACTAATACCAATAATGAAAATGAAAACAACAATGTCATTATCGTTGTCGTTATTATTAGTGCTGTGGCAGTTGGGTTTTGGAGGGAAATTGTGGAGAGGGGAGGAGGGAACAGACATCTCGGAGCCCTAAACACGGTTGAACTCTTGAACTGTGCCTGTGTTGGGAGGGGCAAGGAGCTCGGCAGTATCTGATGGATGTATCACTGGCCAATGAGCAGTGCAAGCAGGCCCCAGCAGTCTCATGGCACTCTGTGATTGCTCAATGCCTGCTGCCTCCCACAACCAACCAGGGGGGTTCTGGGGGAGAGCACTGCAACCCTTTATAATGGGAGGGCCAGGCTTTTTCTCTTTGATCTGTGAGAACTCTGCTTGTCAGGTTGTGTTTACAGAACTGTGGTGCTTGTACACAAAAAAATCCTCCCTAGCCCTCATTGTATTACCAGCAATACCTTTCCTTCCTCATACCCTACATTTTACCTTCTCCCTTTCCCTGCCCTTCTCCCCCCTGTACATTATGTATAGATAGGTAGTACAGATTAGATATAGACCTATAGATTAGATTAGAATAGTTATATAGCTAATTGATTAGATAATAGATAGTTTTCCTTTTCCCTTCCCCTGTCTCCCTTAGATTTAGATAGACATTAGTTGCGCATGGGAATCGATACCAATACCAAAAATAAAACCTTAATTTGAAACAGTACCAATACTAATGACGACAACCATAATGAAAACATTATTGTTAATAACAAAAATGACTTTTTAATAATGAAAATGAAAAACAAAAACTACATGGGGGCCTGGTGCACGCCCTTACGTGCCACCCCGCAGCCCTCGACACCCCTAGCTGCATCCTGAGATTGCCTTTGGTTGCCCCATTCACCTGGCAACTATCCTTAAAGGGACGAGTCTGCACACCCGATCGATCTTAAGTGGGATAAAAATATTCCCAGCAATAGTAGGTTTATAGGGGACTTAGAACCAACCCTTTTAAATAAAACCATGGGTGCTTCTGTGCAGAAATGCCCAATAGATGTGGGATGCCAATCAAAATGAGTCTGAAAGCCTAAAGCAGTTGATAAAAGGTGGTTTGACTTCTTATCTATTTATTTACTTATTTTAGATTTTTAACTGCCCTTCACCAAAGGCTCAAAGCAGCTAACAACATCATAAAGAAACATATACAATATTGAAAATAATACCCATAAAGTCACATATAAAATTCTCATTAAACCCTCCCCAGATCCTAATTCTGCTTGTTGAATGCCTGGCCAAATAAATAGGTCTTACACTGCCACTGGAAGATGTTCAGGCTAGGGCTTTGGCAAACCTCAGCATTTGGGAATAAAGGGGCATGGGGAGTATGAGAGAACCTCTGTACTAAATACTGGTTCACACTATAGAAAATCCCTGCTTTAGAATATAATTGCAACCAAGTTCCCACGAAATCCTGTCTTTGTCCTTGCTACATGGCACAATTCTGATTTATTCTCATAGATTAAAGATCAAAAGGAGCCATTATAGTCTCCTTGTCTAATGTTCTTGGCAATGAATAGGCTGTATAGTTTCATTTGATAATTCTGCTTTAAGTACAGTAAGTTCTGGCTGGACTAGAGTAAGTTGAGAAATACTGTGCCATTTAACAACAAGCAATTTCTGAAAAAGTGTACAAAGTTCAGAAGTAATTTTATCATGTTTCTGTAGCCTTGCACGATGGCACAATTCAGATTATTTTTGTTTTTCATTTAAAAAAAATCTTATTAACATCTGGCTTTATAGAGTGTCGCAGTGTTAGCTGGCTCCCATTAAAAAGAATAGGGTTCAGACCCACCTGCTTGCTCTCTGTCTGAACTGTAACTGGAAAAAAAGTTTGATTTGATTTCTGTGATTTACCAAGCTGTACTTTTTCATAAGAGCTATGCAGTGATGACCTTACTGCTACTGAGAACTGAACAATTTACTGTGTCCTCAAGGCGTTTCATGATTTTCCTTGTCGCACTGACTGCTGGGCATTGATTGCTGCTTCAATTTTTTTTAATTTTAGTTTTCTAAATACTTTGTCTCCCTCTCTAACTGACTGTCAGCTGAATACTCAACCTTTGTGTTACTGTGAACCCAGATTTTGATATGCGTAGTCCCAGTTTTTGATATGTGTATTTTCAACATGGCCCAACAGTGGGCCATGTTGAAAATGGCAATCCAAAAGCAGGATAACAGGGCTTTTTGAAGATTGGTTCCTAAAGACTCTGGTTCATATCAGGGCCAGTTACAGTGTATTGTTTCCCCCCAGGACTGGGTTCACTATTTTTCTAGTATTGGGGGGGAGGGGGGCGCATTTGATCCCAGCCTATAGTTCAGCCAGGATCAGTTGTTACACTATTATTTGACAGATGATATAATGGGGAAGTTGATAGTTTGCCAAAAAACAAGGCCCTGGGGCCTGATGGAATCGCAGTGGAGGTATATATCTTGAACTTAGATTGGTGGATCCCACTGTTGGTACTCTGGTTTAATTCTATTATCCAATCGGGTATTATACCAGAATCTTGGAAAGGACACATCGCAATACCTATTTATAACAAGGGTCGTAAGGACCTACCATCTTCATATAGGCCAATTAGCCTCTTAAATGTTTCCTCTACAATTTTTGCTAGACATTTATTGTTACATCTGGATAAATGGATGGAGGACCATAATCCACTTTCTGAGGCTCAGGCGGATTTCAGAGAGGGGAGATCAACAACTGACCACCTGTACACCTTCCAGTACTTGCTTCATAATACTGCAGGGTGAATAGGGGCTTACTTCATATAGCCTTTATTGATCTAAGGGCAGCATTCGATTCATTTGATAGAAGACTATTATGGGCTAAGCTTCAGGATCAGGGGGTGGACTTGAATATTGACTTACACCACAATAATTGGGCCAAAGTACGGTATGGTACTAGAGGGGAGGTAACAGAAAAGTTTAACGTAGATGAAGGGGTTGGACAGGAATGTGTATTAGCTCCCACCCTGTTTAACTTGTATGTTAACGACATTTTAACCTTTATGCAAAGCTTGGGTTTTAATCCCCAACACCTATTGAGTACTCTAGTAGGGGTCCTAGCATTTGCTGATGATGATTTTGACTAGGACCCCTTTTGGACTCCAGAGAGCCTTAAATAAACTCTTGGAATTGTGTGCCATAAATAAGCTTAAGGTGAATTATAAGAAAACAAAGGTTGTCACCTGGGGTAGGCCCGTTTGTTGTTCTTGGTCCATGGATGGGGTTAGTCTACAAGTATTGAAAGAGTTTCATTATTTGGGCCTTCTGCTTGGTCCTGGTATAAGTTGGAAGAAACATCATAGATTAATCAAAATAAAGACTTACCAGTCGTCTGTGGCAACAATTAAATTTCATAGTACTTATGCCTGGCGATCCCTGGTGAATACGTTAAATACGTTTATAAGGCCAAAGTGGTTGCTCAATTGTCCTATGGTTCTGAGGTTTGGGGGTGGTTGGCTGAGGATTCCATTAGCAGCTTTTTTGTGACTGGAAACTGGTATTCCCAATCTGGTAACAATCTTGACTATCAGAACTTTGGGATACTGGTTTAAGTTGCTGGCTACATCTCCTTTAAAATATGCTACGCTGTGTTGGATAGAGGATATGGCTAATATGCATTCAGCTAATTAGATCAGCTAATATGCATTCACCCTGGCTAAGGTTTGTTACACAGACCCTGCATAAAATAGGCCTGGGTTATTTTGCCAATAATGAAGAGAGACTTTATACCACACAGGAACAAGACATGCTTTACCAGAGGCTTAAGGATATCTCCTGGCAGGAGGATATGACTACTGGCTAGGGTCCACTCCTCTAGGATGACATCTTTATACCCATTATGGAAGTTTCATGTGGGTATAGAACCATACCTAAAAATAGATTTGGATTGGAAATTGATTAAAGTTTATTGAAGACTTAGGACTGAGCAAATATCCATGACTATTAGCAGCAGAAGAAGGGAAAAGATCCCGAGGGATCAAAGGTTGTGCTCTTGTGATCAGGGGGTGGTGGAAGATTTAATTCACTCATGTATTCTGGAATGTCCCCGTATGCAAGTGCTTCGGGATAGATACCTCCCCCTTGAGAAGGATTTCCCTTGCTATTTTTCACATAAAGAAAAATTAATTTGAGGGTTCCATCAATCTGATTTAAAAATTGTACATAGTTTGGCAATTTTTGCATTAAAAGTGGAATGTAAAGGTAATTTCAAGGATACATTTTGAGCATTTGACCAAAAGTTTCTATAGAATGATAGGTTAGTCGTGTTTTGTAGCTATGTCCTATTGGGGGCTGGTATTCCCTCTTAGCAAATTTTATAGTTAATATTCATGTACTGGTGCATGGCAAGAGCTGAACCAGATTAATAATAAAAAATTTGATTTGATATGCATATTCCCTTCACCTGATAAGCTGTTTCCCGCTATACCCCTAACCCATATGTTTGCCCTCTCTGTGTTTGCCACTACCTATTGTTTCTTTGTCTCCTACACCAATATATAATTTTACAGTTGCTTTTAAATGTCTGGCACATCCCTCTCCCTCTCTCTTTATCCCCCTCCCACCTTGTTCTAGCCACTCCCACCCATTCAATGCCCCCTCATAGATACACATCCTACATTTGCTCAGTTTATGTATATCTACTGGCTACGCTACATGCCTGCAGAAAGGCCGTTTGTGATCTGAAAGCTTGCTTATTTCCACCAACAACAGTTGATCTAATAAAAGATATCATTTGAACCCCTTTGTGTCTGTCACTTGGGACAAAAACAGCAACCACACTATCTCCAGATAGGGAAGGAGTGCTATTCTTTTGGCTGCAAAAACGTTCATGTTTTTATTTATGGGAAACTAGTGGAAGCTGAAGCAGACAACAACTACTGGTGGCTTTTGCACACACACAAAAATGGTTAGCATTAGCAGGTGCTCCCTCTAAAATACAGAGATTATTTTATTCTGCCACAGATATGATTTACAAATCAAATGCATGCCTAGAAAAAAATCTAGTAGCGGCAGACACATTTTCTAGGGCCTTTGACAGCTCTAGAGAGAAACAAAATCCAGTCGGACATCATACAGGATAACTTAATATAGAAAACATGTGCTGTCTTGGCTGAAACGTGGCCAGTAATTGCTGATCCACAGCTCATGGTGAGACACTGCAAAGACTCCTAAATTTATTGGTACAGAGTGGTCTGGACACAGTACCTACCTAGTCCTTATTGAAAGTCTTGGTACTGGATGGGTTTTAGTTTAAAGGAACCAAACTAATTCCCAAAGTTTTTATTGTTTGTTTGACTTTAATAGCAAGGTATTGACACTTGGAAGTAATACTAAGAAGATGAAACTAACACTACATTTAGTAGCATTTCTTGTTCAAAACAAGAACACACTGGCTCACTTATTAGGAAAAGGAAAATGTTACTGTGATTAATTTTTTATGTTCGCCTAAACTGGGGCTGATCTGAGTCGTACTGGTTTCTACACCTTCATCATCACTGCAGCACCTCCTCCTCAGTAGAATTACACCACGGTGTAAGAAAGAGGAATATCAGGCTTTCTTGACACAGGAGGGTGTTGGGAGTAGGGATTGGGTTGGGGGGGAGGTCCTGACACATGCGCCCAGGTGTGAGGTGGGAGCATATGGAGGGAGGGGTGGATAGGGGGGAGGGGGGGTATTGAGGGGGTGAAAGATGAAGGGACTGGGTGTATTTATTTATTTTATTTTATTTGCTCACATTTATACCCCGCCTCTCCTGAAACAGGTCGGGGCGGCTTACAATCTCAAAGAAATATAAAAATATAACTATAAAATATTTTAAAACACTCTTAAAATAATAACCATTAAAATAGGACCTGGGAACAATAATAAATAACACAATAAATAAAGGGTGGAGGGGGATAAAAAAAACCTAACCTACCCCCCACTCCCCAAAGGCCCGGGCGAACAGCTAGGTTTTGCAAATTCACCGAAATGTTAAAAGACTTGGGGCCAGGTGAGCGTCCTCTGGGTTGGGGGAGAGGGGCAGCTCCCCTCAGTGTGAGGAAGGGGCACAGCTCCTGAGGGAGGGGGAACTGCCCTCTGATGCAAGAGGGTAGGGGGTGTAGTAGTGGGTGGGGATCTCCCTTGGGAGGCTGGCAGGCTGGCCCGTAGGAGGGTTGGGGGGGGGCGGACCAGGGGGTCCGCAGCTATAGGGGTCATCTTGGGCCAGGGGAATTATGGTCCATCTGGGAGGCAAATTAGAGCTGTGAGGTGGGACAGATGTTATATTCCTGTCCCACTCGCTAGCCCCCAGACAGCCGATGAGGTGATCTGGGATCAGAGGGCCCCCAGCCTTGGGTTACTGCTGCTGAATGTGAAGTCGGTGGCCAATAAGTCAACTGTGGTCCAGGAGATGATCCTGGACCAGGCAGCTGACCTTGCATGTATCACGGAGACCTGGCTGGACAATGAGTCGGGACCTATATTGGCTGACCTTGTCCAGGCTGGGTACTCAGTGCAGCATCAGCCTCGGCTGGGGGGCCAGGGGGGTGGTGTAGCCATTGTTTTTAAGGATACATTGTCTGTGAGGAGATTTTCTCTGCAAACCATCATGGGGATAGAGGGCCTGCATTTGGTGTTGGATTTGGCTGGAGACAGACTAGGGATACTGCTGATATACTGGGCACCCACCTGTATGGCAGCTTGCCTATCTGCACTGACTCAGCTGGTGTTGGGGGTGGTCTTGCGGTCTCCTGGGGAACTTCAATATCCATGCCGACGCCAGTCTTGGAGTAGAACATGAGTTCATGGTCACCATGGCAACCATGGGCCTGTCTCAGAGGATGGTGGGCCCCACACACATTGGAGGACATACCCTAGACATGATGTNATGTGCCTGGAATCTGACCCTGCACTCCAATGTTTGAGGGAGGAACTGGTTGAATCTGGCCCGAGGTCATATCCATGGTTGCTGTACCTGGGTTCCTTGATTAAGACTTGTGGGTTTTCCTTCAATAATTTTTTAGGAAGGAACCTGGCTATTGTCCGGGCCGAATTGCTCACTAGGATTAGTGATATAGCACAGCAAGAGGATATGGCTAGTGTGGCTGGCTGGAAAGTGGGTCCAAGATTCGCTGAGATTAAGCAGCACTTTAAATTTGAAGCTTATTTGGATGCCCTCTCGAATCGCAAACTTCTCAGGTGGTTTACTTTATTACGGTTTCACCTTTTACAAACAGTAGTATTAGTAGGCAGATATAAGCAGGTACCATACAGTCCAAGATGTTCTCTCTGTAATCCGGCCATGATAGAATCAACTGAACATTTTCTCCTCCACTGTCCTTTTTATCTTCCATTGCGATCAACCTGGCTGGCCCCTGTTTTGAGGAAACACCCTGAGTTAAATCTGGATGAACGTTTTATTTATTTGCTGACTTTGGAGGACGAGAGGAGATTTTGGCCATAGCCACATTTGTTAGTCTGGCCATAAAGTGAAGGATTGAAGAACATAGTCTGAAGTCCTGATCCTTGTGCTTATTGGCTATTGACCGTTTGAGAGGTCCTGGCCTTCTTAAATGTCTTGTTGAATTGGATTGTTTACAGTTTAGTGAATACATTATTATTATATGCATGGCGATTTTACGGACCTAGGACTTTTATTTTATTTGCTTTAAATCCTAGGTGGTAGTTTGGCTTATTGTATATTAACTAAGTTATTGGCTATCATATTTTATAACTAATGTATTTTATATTATTTTTCTGTTTTAATCAAGTTAATTATGGTTTCTTTTTTCTTTTTAGCTTATTTATATTATGTAAATGAATTGAGGTAGTGACTTACTCTATTAAGGTATTTATACGTGGCACTATGATTGGGTATTGATTCATTTTTACAGTATGGTATATCATTTAACTAACTAATTGAGTGACATGTTTAATCAGGATGTATCTTATGTTGTACTTCTATGATTAAGTATCTTCGGGTACAGCGAAAGCTAAACCCGTAATAAATAAATTTGAATTTGACTCGGCTGTGGGACCGGGCAGGGATTGGCGGAACTGTTCTTGAATGGTTCCGCTCTTTCCTGGCCGGGAGAACCCAGCGTGTGGTGCTGGGGGAGTTTTCATCTCCCTCGCCCCCCAGGGCCTCGCGTGTGAAGTACCGCAGGGTTCCATCTTATCCCCTCTCTTGTTCAATGTGTATATGCAGCCTCTGGGAGAGGTTGTTAGGGAGTATGGAGTGAGTTGTCATCAATATGCTGATGACACCCAGCTATAGCTCTCATTTTCCTCTGACTCAGGCCCAACAGTCTCTGTGCTTACCCAGTGTTTCTCTGCTGTGGGGGATTGGATGAGGGTGAGCCGCCTGAGACTTAATCCTGACAAGATGGAGGTGATGGTTGTGGGGAGGGCCGAGGGAGTGGTGGCCCCCATCATTGATGGGGTTGGCCTTCCCCTGGTTTCTCAGGTCCAGAGTCTGGGGGTGCTCCTGGACCCTCAGCTCC
>QEPC01006720.1:3228420-3249850 GCA_003113815.1 Sphenodon punctatus | reverse complement strand
CCCCCCCAGAGCAGGGCCCGGCCTCAAATGCGCCCCCCCGCGCCACGGTAGCTACGCCCCTGGTTTCCTTGGCTCCCACTGTGTCCCGCACCCTCCATGCCCACTTGTTTGGCACGCAAGGCTCCCCTGGCCTGCCATGGTGTTTAGTTTCCTCAGAGGGTGCTTCTGCATCTCCGGCTCCTCTGGTTGCTCTCCGTTGGCCCCTCAGACACCTATGAACACAGTAAATAAGGGGAGCCATGTCAGAGCCCAGGGGGTTTGAACCTGCATTTGGCAGGTGCCTTGCCCTAGGGATGGGCGAACAGAACTGAGTTCGGAAATTCGGTTCAGTTCAGAAGTTCGGTTCGGTCGACCGAACTATTTGAGTTCGGTCCGAACTCCAAACTATCGAAAAAAGTTCAGAAATTCAAACCCCATTGAACTAAATAGAATATTATATTTTATGGATGGGCGAACAAAGCCGAGTTCAGAAATTTGGTTCGGTTTGAAAATTGAGTTCAGTTCGAAAGTTCGGTTTGGTCAACCGAACTGGTCGAGTTCGGTCTGAACTTCCGAACCGCGTTCGCCCATCCCTACCTTGCCCAATGAGCCATCTGGGAACAGCTAAGAGTGCCAGTCCAGGCATACAAATTCCCTGTACCTGACAGCATCCTGGCCCACAGAGTTCCTGATTGGCTAGATATGACCTCTGGAGGGACTGGCTGGGTGAAAATATTTAACTTCCAGGTTTCTTCCCTGAGTTTGCCAGTGCAACAGATCAGAGTCCAGCCCATAAGTCTCTGTGTTGCTTTTGTGGGTGGATGTGGCTGCTGCGACTTCTTTCGCCCACAGCTTGTCATGTCTATATGTCATAGTGGGGCAGAGCTGGGCCTGCCCGCCCATTTGTTTTGTTTATCTGCCCTACCCGGGCTATGGGGACAGTGGGACAGCTCTCTGGCTGCCAGGGCTCACAAGAACATTTGTTCTGTACCCATCTCGGACCTGGGGAGCGGGGGATGCTGTTTTTTGGCCCAGGCCAGGGAGGTGCCTCACTACCATCACTTCTGTTTTCACTCACTGTCAGATTCAGGCCCTTGAACCTGCAGCCTCAGGCTCCTGGGCAGTGGCTAGCATGCTAGCACCACTCCTGTTCCAAGGCTTGGGGCATGTGCTATCCAGGCCTACACTGTGCTTGCCTAACCACATCCCTAGCATTCTGATAGGTCTTTACTTAGCCCTTACTCTTGCTTCATGCTGCCAGATTCCTGGTTGACTGCTTGCCATATATAAAGCACGTTTGTAGCCTCTTTCTGTTTTCCTGACCTGCCTGTTCCTTGTTGCTAGACATGCTTTCTCCTCCCTAGTTCCAGTTGGGGGTGTGCAATTCATTTTAGTTAAATTAGTGACTAAAACAAATTTCTCTACATCTTTAGTTGCCAATTTAACTAAAACGAATGTATATTCAAACAAAATTCATTTTAAAAATAGGTTTTCGTTTTGCCCCCATTGGACCTTATATAGGCTGCATCCTATTAGGCTGCAAAGCACTCAAGGGAACATAGAGAGGGAAATCCATCAGAGACATGATTGGCATCGCCGCTGGCCAATTGGCACTGGGAACACATTCAGCAGCACCAGGATGGAAACAGAGAACCCCTGGATTAGGTCTTTCTTCAATGCTGCCAGCAACTTGGCAGTGCCAATCAGAGAGCCTGGGTGGAAGGTACTGGGCAGCCTATGAAACCCCCTGGGAGTGCCTGCCTGTCTGCCAGTGTCTGCTGCTTTTGTGTTTGCCTGCTGCCTGCCAGTCTCTCTCTCACACACACTTCATTGAGCAGTGATAATGAGAAGGAAACAGGAAGGGAGGGGAAATGCAGCAAAGTCCAAGGAACCAGTCCTGTTGGGACGCAAACACCCCAGTTTCAGGTCCGCAGTGGTTTTCAACCCGTGGACCCCTACCAGTGCCTGCTGCTCCTATGCTCACCTGCTGCATGCCAGTCTCTCTCTGATATTCTGCCATCTTCTGCCATCCTAGGGTGCACTCTGCAAGTCTGGGGATGACAAAGTGTCAGAGACAAAAGGTAAAACCACTATTTAAACCAATGCAAGACCTACACAGTGATGCCCATTGAAAATAATGGGAAACAAATTTAATTATTAAAATTAAGTTAAATTACACATGAAAACAAATACATGACTACATTTTTGTTTGGACCTGTTTAACTGCTCTGTTTTGAATTTGTTTGTTCTGAAAACCTGTTCTCCTGAATCTTCCCTGATACTGGTCCTTGTGCCATTCAGCTCTGTTTGTCTGCATGGCTTTTTGCTCCAGCATGTTGACATGCCTATTCTGCCTCTTCCCTTTGGCTCGTATGTTGGTCCAAGATCTCCTGGACCAGAACCTCTCCGCAGATGATAGCGCTTGCTACTTCTGTCTTTACTCTGTTTTATTCAAGTAACAGAGAGAAATTCCCATCTGATTGGTGACTCATGTCAACATAGTTATGATGAGGATAATGAAGATTGCATCATTATTATTTCCACAGGCCAATGTCCTAAAATGTGGCAGAGGAGCAGAAGGTCCATGTTTGGGTGGATCTGACCCAGGATAAATCCCTGCAGGAGCCCAGGCCAGTCCACCTGGGAATCCACTCTTTCATAGTCCTTTCTTAACCACTCTCCACCCTTCATAGTCCTTCGGCCTAACACACCCCTCTGGTTACCCAGGCCTCTATGGCCATGTTTCCTTTCTTAGTCCCTATGGCAGTAGCCAGGCACCCTACCCTTTGGCTAGCCATTGTCCATGACCAGGCACCCTCTCCCTTGGTCAGGCTTCCTGGGGCAGCCCCAAGCACTTGGCTGGCTCAGCCTTCTAGACAGTGCCACCGCCTGGATCTGGGCTTGATCCCAAACTCCACAGTGCATGCAAACGGCACATGTGTGCATCTCACGTGCAACCGTTGTGCGGAAAGCATGCGCAGCCATGTTAGCCGGTGTGCAAGCCATGTGTACTGCACATGCATATCTTGGGTGTGCAGGGGTTTGGGATCACCCCCACTGTCTCCCCGGGAGTCTCTTTGGAGTTCTCCTGAAGCAGAGCCCCCTGCTCCTGCCTCGTCCTCAGCTTCCCAGCAGGGATTCCCTCCAGCTCTTGCTGCTCTGGGATCTGTGGTCAGGCCCAGTCCCGCATGGTTTCTGGAGCCCTTGGGAGCCCAAGCCTTTTTTCCTGTCTCCTACTAGCCCCTTCTTCTGCCAGAGCCCCAGCTTTGTCTGCCCAGCCACACACCCCTCACCTGACCCCCATGACTCCTGTGAGCTCAGCTACCAGCTGACCCAGCTGAGGTGTCCCAAGCATGGTTCTACTGCCACCACCTGCACCTCTCCAGTCAGCACCCCCTCAAGCTGGCGCTAATTTGCTTGTTCCTTAAAGGCACACGTGCTCACCAGCACTCTACCCTGCTACAGTCCAAATATAAGGAACCAAAATTTCATATCAATAGGTGCCTTTTGAAAGGAAGATGTGGACACTTTTGTAGCTATAAAATCCCACTGACTTACATTCAGCATTGTGCCTCCTTTGGAAACCAGGCTCATTGGTCTGCATGCTTACCTTTTTAAAGGTCCACCGTCTTGGAAAAGTAGAATAGTGACATCTTGTGATCCCTCAGGCTACTCCTGAGTATCATCTATGGATTTCTAGAAGACTGGATTTGCTACCTGCTCCTGCTATTTCAGCTAAGACAGTCAAAAGTGGGTGTGAGCATCAGCTGAGCACCTTGCAGTTTATACATCTAGTGAAGGTAAGAGAAAAAGGAGGTGGGGTTGGCATTGCATAACTGTGGTGTGTGGCTGAAGGATTTAAGTGGTAGATATGCGCACATACACGTTGAGTTTTTGTTTCAGAGGTTGTTACGATGTGTATTTGGCTCCAGTGGCCAGTAGAGGAGTCAACTATGACTGCAGTCCTGAAACCTCTTGGGAGCACCCCCGATGAATTATCAACAAGACTACTTGCTATTAAGATTTGTGTTTGTTTTGGGAAATTTTTTGTGGAGATTGTGGCCTTTTAGAGTCAAAATGTTACTTTTATACTGAAAGTGTAGAAAAATCTGATCATCATGTCACACAAATGACATACCAACCAGGTTGGATATGGTCCGTCTCACTGAGAGAAATTTGAAGTCCTGGTACATCCTGGTAGATAGAATCAACTTGACTTGCAAGTTTCAAAATCAATTTCTGGAGACCATACTGGTGCTTTATTTACATATGTTACTTGCAATTATAATTTTACTTATTTCAATGTGTATTTAGAAGAAAATGCTTGTAATTTTGCGGTGGGGGCTCTGAGCTTGGGGGCCTGTACAATTGTGTCCCCATTTACCCCTCTAATAAGGGCTGAACATGTTATGATCCTGCTATACATGGTAGGTTAAAATCTTTAACACTCCTTTGTATTGGATAATGCAAAGCTATCAGCCCTTCATACTTTAGAAAAAAACATCTTCATGGATAAAATGTTCTTTTAGTCTAGTTTTTATTAAATTCATGGTTTAAATTATACTTGGGTGAAACTAATGTTTAGTTAGTGAGCTAAAGAATGTTAATGCATTTGTAACTTTAACAGAGGAGAAGATCAATTTAACAGCTTAATCAAGAGAAAATGCAGTCCTGGCAATAGTTTTAAACCTCTCTGGAGAAAATATTTTAAAATCTACATTCCACAGTATGTCAATATGAGTCCAAAACTAGTCAACTGAGGTCTTGGAAAAGGGGGTGGGTGGGAGGAAGAGTCACTCCCATGAATTGCTGAACAGCGGCAGATGAATTTTATATGCATACATTTTGTTGCATTTTTTTGCTGATGTCTGCTTTTATGACTCAAGCCATCTAGTGCCCCATGAATGTCACTGATTTTGTAACAGTTTAGGATTTTCTGTCTGCCTGTTTGTGTTTTTCATTCACACCAATGCACTGCAATTTCTGTAATGGGAATTCAGTGTCTCTGGAATTGTCATTGTCAATCTCAGGTGAATACTTATTAAAATGTTGGAAAGGAAAACAAGTAATCTCTTTTTAAACTAAAGTTCTTTGGTTTAATCAGGCAAATTCTCATTAAAAGAAGGTTTTCTGGATGCTTTATGGTTATGTAACAAAGGGTGATTTCAGAAGTTACGGGTGCCCGATTCACCACAGTGGATTCCCAGCGGTGGTGAACCAGCTAACCACCCCCCGTGGGCAAGAGAGGCTCCAAACAGACGTGACAGGAGTGAGACCATGGCAGGGAATCGGACTGGCAGACCATGGCCCGGGGCAGCACAACAGACGTTACGCCGATCCTGGGCCGTGGCCAAAGCAACCAGAAGGCGCTGGGTTGACTTGTCCCTGCTGCTGCTGCCCCTCCACTGCCTCCATGTTCAGCATGACCACCACCTGCGCCGCTGCCTCCTCCTCCTCCTGCCTTGCTCTCTCGCCCTCTGCTCTCCTCTCCCTTCCGTCTCGCTCCATCCCGCCACGTCCCCCTGCTGCTGTGTGCCCTTTAAATCTCCCTCCCCGGTCTGTGTTGTTGCTCATTGCCTGGCAGCAACGCTGCATGCTTTGTCCCCAGCTGGGAATCATGTTGCTTGATTCCAACCGGTGGTTACCGTTCAGTTGTTACTTTTTTTTGTTTCCCGGTGGGAATCGCTTTGACCACACTTTTGGAGATGGTCCGGGCCAGAGCTCTGGAAGCATGGTTATTTTTGACCCCTGGTGGGGATTGATTGTGGTGAACATCTGGTGCCCGCAAAACAGATGTTCAGGGCACTTTGGCCCCGCTGTGGGATTGACCGTGGTTCACTGTGGTTGACTGTGATCTTGTAACGTCTGAAAATACCCAAAAAGTATTTATGAATGTTAAAAATCAATTTGAGATGAACTTTTTAAGTGTTTTTGCATTAGGACAAATTTATATGTTCATTTAGTAAGATCCCTATGAACTTGACTTGCATTTGTATTCATTTTCAATATCTGCCAGGCACTCGTGAGAACATTTTCAAACTGGTCAGTGGAAGACTAGCATTCAAATTATGCATTTGCAAAATTTGGATCTGTAATGTAATCTGAATACAAATGTCCCTACATGCTGGGAATACTGAACTGGTGGAAGGAGGGTTTGGATTTGTTGATCTGTCTTGGCTCATTATAGTCAGAAATTTTAGATCCAGAGCCAAACGTTCAGCCTGCTTGTGACTCTCGGTTCTAGTGTTCCTGCTGTAAATGCATTGCACCACTTCATGATAGCCAGTGTCACACCTTTCAGCTTGCATAAAGTTTGATTAGACCTTATGCACAACCACTGCAAGACAAGTGACATGTCATGTTGCTGTGGAGCAACATACCATGTGCCTGTTTTACTGTGTTGGTCCAGATCATAAGTGAAACAGGCACACTAGTCAAATCCAGAGTACCTGATCTGTCTTCTGATTCTCTATATTGGGTATCGTGAAGTGCCTGAGTGGTACTCGAACGGATACCTATTTCAACTCTTCCTTTCCTCTTTACTTCCCTTGGTTTATTTGGGTTGCAGTGGTGGCTAGTGGATGATGGCAGCACTGATGAAGCAGAAAGTGGTGGTGATCTTCCAGGGTTGAGGGGGAGGAGCGTTGAGAGGCAGAGGGGGCAGCAGGAGGGCTGCAGCAGTGGCGGTGGGGCTTGGAGGCCTGTCTGAGGCCTGGGTGCACCCGAGCATGCACAAACCCAAGAAGTGCTCTGGAAGTGCACTTCTTGGTCTACTTCCTGGTCTACATGAGTTGACCAAGGAATGCCCATATGCCTGGGAGGGTATCGGTGGGTAGCAAATCCACTACTCACTTCAGCTGTGGTCCAGATGTGGCTGTACTATGGGGCATTGGAGAATCGAGCATTTATTTATTTAGATTTATTTTGATTTATCTCCCGTCCTATCCCCTGAGGTTCAGGGTGCTTGCAATACATACATAAAATATAAATAATTAAACCCCCATAAGACCAAAACCACTCGTCTACCCCAGTCTATTTTTGCCCATTGAATGCCCGGTCAAATAAAAAGGTCTTGCACTACCTCCAGAAGACCCTCAAGTTAGGGCTCAGGTGAGCTTGCAAGAGAAGGGAGTTCCAAAGCTGTGGGGCACCACCGAGAAAGTCTCTCTGTGGGCCTGAGTTGTCGGGCCTGAGTTGTATGAAACTGGACCAGTGACGGAACTCACAAGAGGGCACCTTTGGCGGATCTTAATCTGTAGGGTAGCTGCAATGAGGGCAAGGCCTTTCAGGCATGCTCTATGGCATATGGATTTAACTTTTAAATCCATATTTTATTTTATTTTAAAATTATGAAAATCTTATGAGAAGTGGCCTAATCCATTAAACTCTCATAACACAGTGTGAAAGGGTTTACATACACCAAATTATTCTTTGCCTTATTCTTGACTAAAATATCTGTTAAGGACATTCTGAATTTTCTTTCTGCACCTTTTTCTGGCTGTGTTGTAACTAAGAAATTAATCTGACTTTATAAATCTTACTGCTACTGGTGGAACACTGAAAGGAGGGAAGAGACATCTGTTGTTCTACTGGCTGCTGGTGTGAACATCTCAAAGCCAAGTACCTCTTAGGACGCTTATAGACGAGACAAAAAAGGCAGCTGATCCTTTGATCAGCCGTCTTTCTTTGCGCTCGTCTAAAGATCGAGGCAGGATCTTACCCCGCGTCTGAGGCGGCAGGCGATCCTGCCCCCTCAGACGTGGATCCCCGAAGTGTCGGCTTCACGCCGCACTTCCGGGTTCCCTGGGCTTGTGCGCATGCGCGGAAGGGCGCGCATGTGCACAAAGACTCTGTGCCATGTCTGAACAGCAGACACGGCATACAGAGAAAAGCGGCGGGGGAAATACCAGCATTTAACGATCCAGCTTGTAAGCGGGATCGTCTATAAACGCCCTTAGCTACCCTCACTTTCTATCTTTCTTAAGCGCAGAATGTAGTGAATTATCCCAAATGGCCTAAAGTAAAGTTCATTGAAAAAATGAAAGAGAAGGGTATTAAAATAAAAGCTAGTGATACAGATCATATCAAGTTTAGGCCCTGATCCAAGGTGAGCGTACACAAACAGATCAGAAAATGTAAGATCTCATGAAGTCAAAGCTTGTGCCTCTCCTAGTACATCCCAGAGACTCTTCTTTGACACACAGGTGGTCACTGATGCCCATCCCTCCAAATGTGCATTGGACCCATCACTGTCCTAGCCATGGTCATATGATACATCTATATAGGTACCACAATAATTGACCTGCAGCAATTTCTTGGGAACAGCTAAACTTAATCTCTGTCTTTCTCTGAACCATTTCTTTACCATAGTTATTCCCATAGATTTTTCTTCTTTTTTTTTCTTTCCAATTTTGTCTCCTCTTCACTAACATTCAAGGATCATTTGTCTTTGCATGTTTCCTCACCATGCTTTTGCACCATACAAAGGGTTCCACTCCCCTGGTAATGCTGATGAAATAAAATATATAAACATTCTGTTCACTGTATTTCCCCTGTTCACAGCAATCGGGAAAATGCAGTGAACACTGCCCCTGATCATCATCATTATTATTATTATTAGTAGTAGTAGTATTAGTATTATTAGCATTAGCATTTATATAGCACCAGTGATGTACCTGGTGCTTTACAAAAAGCAAGATAGACACGGTCCCTGCCTGAGAGAGTTTACAATCTAAAGACAGGGCGAGGGGAGACAGGAAAGGGAGAGCAGGGAGAGAGAAAGGATGCGACATTCATGAGGATGTGAGAGCTCAGGTACATGTTCTTGGCTTGGTTACAGTAAATTGGGAGTTGACAGATAACAGGTGGGGGATAATCCTGGGTGGGGATGATTAGCAGGAGTTAGGAAGGGCAGAGCAGAAGAGGTGGGTTTTGAGGAGGGACTTGAAGGTGTGGCAGGTGGAGGCAAGGCAGACGAGGGCAGGGAGGGAGTTCCAGGCATGCGGGGCAGCAAGGGAGAAGGGATTAAAGTGTTTGGGGGAGCAGGGGAGGCATGGGAGGATGAGGCAGGGGATAGAAAAGGAGCAGGGTGCTCAAGCAGGGGTTTGGAGGGAGATCAGGGCAGAGAGGTAGGGGGAGCGAGGTTGTGAAGGGCTTTGAAAGTGATGACAAGGAGCTTGTACAGAATATGCTCAGGAAGAGGGAGAGAGGAGATGAGAGGCTACACATGGTCAAAGCAACGGGCTTGGTGGATGATCCTGGCTGCAGAATTTTGAACAGAGATGAGGGAAGAAAAGTGAGAGCGGGGAAGGCTAGCAAGGAGGAGGTTACAATAGTCGAGGCGTGAGATGACCAGGGCATGAATGAGAGTTTTGGCAGAGGAGACAGACAGAAAAAGGCAGATCTTAGCAATGTTGGAGGGAGAAGTGGCAGGATTTGGCAACGGAATCAATGTAGGGTTTGAAGGTAAGGTGCAAGTCGAAGATGAAGCCCAAGCTGTGGGCATGGGGGACAGGGAGCATGAAGACCCTGTCAATGGCAATTGACAGGGAAGAGGGAGAGGAAGGATTGGGAGGAAAAATCAGGAGTTCAGTTTTAGCCATGTTCAGTTTGAGTTGTCGTTGAGACATCCAGGCGGAGATATCATAGACACAGTTGGTGAGATGAACTTGAACAGAGGGGGAAGAGGGAAGGAGTGGAGAGAGAGAGAGAGTTGAGTGTTGTCAGCGTATAGGTGGTATTGGAACCCGTGGGAGGCAATGAGTTTGCCTAGGTATTGAGTGTAGATAGAGAAGAGGAGAGGGCCAAGGACAGAGCCTTGGGAAACCCCGACCAAGAGGGTTCGGGAGGAGGAGGGGGAGGAGTTAAGAAGTGATACATTGAAGGAGCGGTCAGAAAGGTAGGAGGAGAACTAGTAAAGGACAGAGTCACGGAATCTAAGGGAGTGAAATGATTCAAGCAAGAGTGAGTGGTCAACAGTGTTGAAGGCAGCAGAGAGATCAAGGAGGGACAAGTATGGAGTAAAGGCGGTTGGATTTAGCCACAAGAAGATCATTGGTGATCTTAGCAAGAACGGTTTCAGTGGAGTGAAGGGGGCGGAAGCCAGATTGGAGGAGGTCAAGGGAGGAGTTGGCCGGGAGGAGGTCGAGGCAATGGGAGTTCAAGGAGTTTGGAAGCAAAAGGAGGAGTGAGACAGGATGGTAATTAGAGGGTTCAGAGGGATCCCGAGTGGACTTTTTGAGGATGGGGTAGACAGTGGCATGTTTAAAGGCAGAGGGGAAGAAACTGGTAGAGAGGAAGAGGTTGATGATTTGCAGGAGGGGAGGGACAAAGGTAGAAACCATGGAGGTCAAGAGGCGGGAAGGAATGGGGCCCAGGGGGCAAGTGTAGGGGTTGGAGGAGGAGAGCAGGGAAGAGATTTCCTCAAGGGAGGCGGGAGGGAAGGAGGACAGGAGAAAGGTGGGGAGTAGTAGGGGGAGAGAACTTGGAAGCGATCATAGACAAAACTGACTCCCTCATCTTTCATTAACATCTCCTCCCCATTCACCACATCCAGTGGTGAGATTATGAATTAAAATTTTACTTTTCTAGCTCTGAGTGCTAAAACTTACATTTGTGTCTATAGGAGCCTAATTCACATTCCAAAAGATGCTAATCAAGGAAGACACTGGATGTAAACAGATGGACAACAGCCCTGCCTCTGCTATGCCTCACCCCTGGGTGGCCTGTCTGTCTGTCTAAAGGTGGGGCACCAGATGTGCAAGTGGAGCAGAGGCGGAGTAGGCTGCTCCAGCCCCTTTTGTGGTGGTCTGGAACTTCCCGGCTCACCACCAGTGAAGCGGGCCACCCAAACCCGGAGCACTGGTCCAAGGTGAAGCTGCAGTCCGTTTGCTCAGTGGATGGCTGCTGTCACTCCGCTCTTGGCCAGCAGTTGCAACTGTATGGAATTCTGGGCGGCAGCCTAAAGTGTCAGGTGATCTGCCCACAGCCCAATGCTGTGAGGGAAGGGGTGCTATGCAGGCAGATTACAGGTCACGCAGCCATTGGGTCTGTGTAAACCTGACCCAGGCAGGGCTGGACATGGACAGGCACCCACCGCAGCTGCTCTGGGGGTGGCCAGCCTTGCATCTGTCTAAAAACACCCATTCTTACTGAGGCCACAATCCTCAAACTTCTTACCCTAGGCTAGGTCCATTCACGAGACTGAGGTAATTGGTTTACAATACAATCATGACTTTGAGAGTGGGAGTGAGAACAGCAGTAATGTCCTTTTTAAGTTATGAGCTTATGAACAATATCAGCTATGATTTCTTGATTGGAGTGTACCCAGACAAGGTAAGTACTAGTTGGTAAGAGGAAACATTTTGAATCACTACGCGATACCATATCATTCACCACTGTGAAGAGCATTTGTCAAAGTGGTACCACAATCTTAAAGTCCTTTTGGACTTTTCATTAGTACTGGACATCCAAAAGTTTCTTCCATCTTCACTCAGCTATGAGATATACAAATTGGGATTTGGTAATCAATGCACTTATGGCGCCCCTTGCATTTGGAAATGACACCAAAAGCACTAGAGAATTCAAACCTACAAAACCTATGGTAGTTCACCTGCTAGGCAATATAAGTGCAGAGTCCATTTCACCTTCAGCATCTGATCAAGTTTAAGTCCTGGTCTTAATATTTGAAGCTTCCATTGGCTGGCCTCAAGCTATCGCAGAGTCTGTTTGTTTCTATGGCCCTTTTCATATGGGCGCAAGTGGGGGTGGGAGGTGGGCGGTCCATTACATGGACACCTACCCATCTCCATGCACAGAGGCACCTCCATTGTCCCCAGTGCCTCAGTGTGTGGGCAATGGGTGGAGGTGGGTGGGTCGCGGGAGCATGCACGCACCCCCACCCACCATAGTGGTCACATGGATAACCCACCACCACCCACCCACCCGCACGCACGCGTGGTCGAGGGGGCATCTGTGTAAAAAGTACCTATGATTGGTATCACCTGCAATAATTTCAACAACAATGGAACATTCAATGGCAAAAATGAGACTAGTGGGTGGGCACCAGAGCTGGAATCTTCTTCAGCTATCTCATGCCTGTGGAACTCATTTCTACAAGATCTAACAACAATCACTGCCTGTTTCTCCAATTGTCCTTAGAATCTTTTAAGAATGAAAACAATGAGCTAAACGTAGGGTGCCTCCACAAAAGTTGTGGAAGCCATGATCCTCACATGCCCTGTGGTGGGTAATTGCAGACGCCACACTTTGGGGCCAGTGCTGGGATCAGGACAGATGCCTTCACCACAGAGCAGCCAGGTGGGTGGATGGGTTGAGGCACCGGCCACACAAACAGGCAGCTGGACCTGCCCCACCAGCCTTTCCCAGCCCACCCACTATTCCACCCCCAGTCATGATGTGGTCATGCACGACTGGAGCCAGTGTTTGCCGCTCAGAGTCCCACAGCAGACCTTGCCAGATGGTGGGGCAGACGGGGCCCGGACACACGAGCGGTGGTGTGCTACCATGCCTTGGGCAGTCTTACCCCATTATGGGTAAGGCTGCTGTGTGCTGCATCCCCTGTATCTCATAGTGCAGGAAGCAACTGGCAGCCACCAGGCACACAATGCACTGCATCAAAAGTTAAAGTGGGGTTCTGATCCCATCAATATGGGATCCCATGACTCCCCTATGAAAGGGGGCTACAGGCATGGAGATGGGGAGGTATGCCATGACCTCCCCTGTGAGGGGGGGGGAAAAACAAGCATGAGAAGAGGGTGCACTTCCTCTGCATAAAAGATGGTAGAGTGGGGTGGGGACTCTAATGTATGAGAGACATAAGAGTGAGGGCGAGGGGGTATGGGGTTAAATTTTAAGTTTGAATATTTTCTTTGTTTGATAGGATAGAGGGAGATGAAGGGTTATGAAATGTGAGAGGAAACTGCTAAACTTTGTATTTTTGATTATAAGCCTCCCTGAGTCTGTTATGGAGAGGGATGGCATAGAAATTTAAAGAAGCAGTAATAATTGTTTCTAACACATTTTAAATACACATGGTCCCCGAATTTTTAAATATGAGGGGCCTTATCAAGCAAACGAGTATTTATAAACACTGTGATATTTGTGAGTTGAAGGCATTTCACCAGTCATCCAGTACAATGTCATGCCTTTAGGCATGATACCCTATATGTAAAGCATCCCTGATAGATGCTCGTCCAGTCTTTTATTGCAAGTCTTTAGCGAAGGAGATTCCACAACCTCTCTAGGCATTAATGTGACCAGAGTTTTAAACGAATTAAAAACAAACTCTATCCTTTCTCTGCTTCTGTTCATTGTTTCTAACTGTGCTAAAGCTGCGAGATTTTAAAATCTTCTCTCCCTCCTTCCCCTCCGTTATTTTCACTTTCCTCCCTCATGGAGAGCTCTCCATAAGGATTTTTTCCACTTGGGCACACTTCTTGCCCCTCTACCTCCTCAGTCTAACCCCCTGGTTTTTGCAATTCTGAGTCCACGCCAACCCCCCCCCCCCCCCTCTTTTAGCATTCTACACTCCTCTCTCCCTCCACTCTTGTGCCTACTACTCGGATCTCTCTTTAAACCCCCGCCACCCGTTTTGCAGAGAGCAACTTCTGATAGAGCAGCAGCTTGGCTGTTGCTACAGCGCATGCCCAGCTCTCTCAGGCATGCTCATTAACAACAAGGGAGCAAAATCGGATGGAGAAGAAAATCTAACACTCCAGGCGGATCGCTGCTTTCCCCAGCTCCATGCAAGCACCATGCGGAGGAAAGCAGTCTGCTTGCCCATTGTGTACCTGCTGCTGCTTCATCTCCAGGCTGCAGGTAAGACCTGTCTTGCCAAGCTTTCTGCTAGTGCCTTGGAGAGAAGGGAGAGCAGCCGAGGCTGAACCGTCGAGAGAATGAGCTTTGAACACCCATGCATTTGGAGAGAGGGCGACAGAAGAGACCTGCCTGCTCCCATATAGACCATGCACCTGTTGTTGGATGGAGGATCATCCTAAAAGCATTGGATCAGTCCTGCGGGAAACAGGGCTGTGGGTGTTAGGCTAAGCAGCAGGGGAGTTGTTTCTTCTTCCTTTGTATGCGTTTCCAAGGCTTTAGCTGTGCATATGCAGGAGAACGGTTGGGGAGAAGCAGTGGTTAATAGACTAGCCTAACTGCAGCAATTAGCTACAGCGCTCATGCTACAGGGGGTTTTAAGTGAAAGCGCCACAAATGCCTGGCATTTGTCTCTGTTCCCTAATCAAAGGAGCTATCGTAATCCCTGCCGAGGAATCGATGGGATGGCTCTGAGCAGAAATCTGGAGATTCTCTCTATCCCTTAGGCATCTTGTCGATTATGAAGCGTCTTGTGCCAGTACAGCAAAACAGTGGGGGGGGGAGGAGGTTGCTCGTGTGTTCAGACCATGGTTCTGAAATCAAAACACAGATTATTATTTTTTTATATGTATATGTGTGCGTATGTATGTGCCAGCGATGTACCTGGAGCCAATAGTTATAGACAGGTCCCTACCCCCAAGGGGCTTACAATCTCATTATATTATGTTGTGTTATAACAACATATATGTGTGTGTATACACACAGTACATTATATATAATATACATGTTCTTTCTCCCGGTAATTGTGTGTGTGTGTGTTTGTGTGTGTGTGTATCAGTTTCAGCACCATGGTCAGCAACAACTAGAGCGGACTGAAATGCAAGAAGGCTGGAACTGTGCAATGAGTCCTATGACACTGAAATGAATTAGCTCACCCCAAGCGCATATTCCCCAAAGCATTTCTAAGTAAATGAAATGGTGAGATGTGCAAATACTCATCAGTTGACATGTCGGCAACATAGGCCATTCAGATGCTATTATGTTTTGACACTCATAATCTCGGATTCAAATCGCAGAATTCTCAGCGGTATCACATGATGGAGGTGGTACAGCAAACTGGCACCCCTTGCATATTCTATCCTGTATTTAAGGGTGGAAGCAAAAAATTCTGCTGCAACAACAGTCATTAGGACCGTGGCACTAGCTCCAATAATAAATCCCATTACTGCTTAGCTAGCAAAATGTAGTGAATGAAGAATTCTACCATGTACATATTTATTTTTTCAGTTCAGCCATCAGTTTCAGTCTGGTTATTACTTGCTTGTGTTTCTGAACTTAAAGAAGCCTGTGTCTTTCAACCATGGTTGCTACCAGAGACAATCTAATAAATATTGGATTACTGTAAATAATTTTTAGCAACAGAAATGGTAATACAGTACTATTGCTTGACTAACTCCAATGGCAACAGTGTTTAGAAAAACAAATGTTTGGCTACAATATAGGTATTAGTATTGCAAATAATTCAGGTTGCTACCCTTGCTAGCAGATAGTCCCTTTACCTACATTCCTCTCAGCCCATGTTAACTTGAATTCTCTTCTTTCAAAAGGAAAGAAATATATTTGATAACAGTAGAATTAAATGTACATCTTCATTAGTATGATTACAGTGTTTGTTTTAGCAAGTAATGTTAAAAATCTACTTCTAAAATGTAAAATGCACCCAACTTGCATATTGCACCCAACTTCACTGAAGTTTATTCTAGCAATTCCTCCTTTGTCTTATGCTCTCATATTGTCCCCCAAAAATGATCTTCTTAGGAGATTTTCAGTGGACAATTAAGTCAAATTAGTTTATTATGGGGCAAATCTTTAAAAAGAATTAAGAAATATTGTTGAACTGTAACATGGTTATACCTCATTTGTGAGATTTGGAGGTTATGCACTATTTAACATGTTAAAGTGCATGTAACACCCTATTTAGTCACAAGAAATAGTTAACCTCATCTATCCATTCTTCCATGCCAAGAGACTTCTCAAAATTCTAACACTGTTTCACTCCTTCAGAGACATAGACACTGTGTCTATGAGAGAAATGGTTGACCAAAAGATAGGGAGCATTTTGAGATCTGATTTATGAAAATCCTTAAGCTGCTTTTAGATTGCCCTTTTACAACAACAGATATTTTAATTATCATCTGTAAAAATAAATAAATATCATACAACCTTTATTTGCTATGACATGCCTCTTAATCTCCGTTTATCCACTATTAGTTCTAAACTGCACAGACTGCCTTGTTTCATCTTTCCATCATACTAATGGAAACTGGTTTAGTGGTCTACCCTGAAATTTCCTTAAAGGTTTGATCTGTGTTACTCAGTTTACAGAAATATTTGTATATATAGCCAACCTTTTTAGTGTTGTCCCACCACCACATTATGATGATAAACAACATAAAAATACTTGCTACTGCCTTGTTTCTCCCCTGAAATTCTACTGAATATGAATTCAGTATAAATGAGAATGAGATGCTTACAGGAGCCAAAATCAGCCTTGGTCTAATAAGGCAGAACCCCTGCTGACAACAACAATGGGAGTTGTTCCTGGGGTTTATTGTTACTATACTTAGTGAGTCATTTGGAACACCATACTGATCAACTTCCTGCCTTACTATCAAAGTAAGCTTAACCCTAAGCTACTAGGAGCTCTCTGAGTTTCATCTGTAGCAACGATGAATTGGTCCTTTTTGCAAATGTCACTGTCAAGATCTCCTAAACATAACCAGTAGATATGAATTATGGATGGTGATTTTGTGACATGGCCTCATCTGAAACCATAAAATGTATTTTACTTAACGCTGCTGAATGGTCATGAATTACATTCTGTTTGTCAATTTATTTTGAGCTATGGTGAAAAGTACTCGTATGAGGCTTTTATTCACATTTCAGATTACATAAAGCATTTTCATATAACACTTTTGTTAACATTTCTTAATACATGGAATACTCCTCTCTGCAGGAAGATGTAAAAAAATGTATCCAGATAAACTCTCCCCTGATATTCATGTAATAATTTTTGTAAGAAAAATATAGTTTTGTAGTTGATATAATCACAATGCAAATCATGTGGTTTTTAATGTGTTTAAGCCAAGGTTTGTATATTAAAGCTATCACACTTAATATTGGAGAAATGTCCATTGATCATAAGCAATTAAGAGGAAAGCATAAAATACATTTCTTTGCAAACCCATTCTTGTTAGAATATGTACCCATATAATAAATTCCACATCAGACATCCGTACCCTGATTAAAATGTCCTGAATATTTGCAGTTCCTGAAATTAAGGAATCCAATAATTCTGCTCATGATTTGGTAAGATTGTCAGCAACAGATCTTTATTATTTATTTATTTATTTATTTTTTAAGTCAAAAACTCCCCAAAATCTTCTAAAGATGGTCGCTTTGTGATAGACCATGGGAGCAACTTGGAGCCTGGAGCTAGTCACTGGTAACCTCAGCTATGTCAGGATTCTAGCCTCGAGGGACTGAGGGAGGCCATGGTCTGGCTCCGGAGTAAATCCCTGGATGTCCATACTACTAAGTTCCAAGTCCAGAAGGGCAAGCCAGAGGCAAGGTTAGAGTGCAAAGCATGAGTCTATAGCATGGGTGGTCAATACTCGCTGGACATCAGGTCTAGGAGGAAAGCCAAGAGCAGGGTCAGGTCCATAACATGGACCTGGCCAGAGAATCAGTCAAGGAAGGTAGACAGGAGGAGTAGGTGAGGATCTCAAGGTGAGACAAAGCAGTCCTTACAGACAGTTACTATCTGGAAGGTTAGGACTGAAGGGTGATCCTGACTCGGTAAGTATATATAGGACCTCTAGTCAATCCAGAAGCAGGGCCCTGCTGGACAATCAATATCCTGGGCCAAGTAGTGCTTGAGGGACAGTAGGTCTTCAGTTCATTCTGAGCGACAGTGCTTGGAACTTCCTAGTGGCAAAGATTCTGTCTGGGAGCCTTAAGGGTCTGGGTTCTAGACTTGCAGGCAGCAAGTCCAGACAAGCTAAACTACATAAGAACAGTTAGGAAAAACACACATGCTACTCTTAAACCATTGCTCAAACAACTTCTAGAAACTCAACTGAAACTGAAGCAGAGAAGTGTGCTGCAGTACTTTGTGTGGTTACTTAGTTGGTCCCACTCCCAAATATGAAAAGTAATTAAGATAATACCTTATATTGGACCAATTTCTGTTGGTGAGTGTGTGCAAGCATTCAAGCTAAGCTTCGATCAGCTCCCCTTGAGCCCCCGAGGAGCTCTGTGAAGCTCGAAAGCTCACATACCCTCATTAATAGAAGCTGGTGTCATGTTAACTACTTTGTCAGTTGGCATTCAAAGAGAAGACTAGAACATTTATATTGAAACACTATTCTGTTGCCATGAAAGTAGACAGATTAGTCTGATGCAGGTCATTTTTAACTATAGCATAATGTGTGACTCTTCCATAGTAGAATTTATGTAGGTGTGGAAGAATGTAACGGAAATGTGGAAGTCTGTAAGTGTACAGAGTATATTTAGAGTGAATATAATGTTAAAAAATTGAAAGAAAATACCATAGAATCACAGGGAACGGCCACACGACATACCTACCACAGTTTGGGCAACCCTATCCCGCATTGTCTGCCCAGTGGCCACCAGATGTTCATCCCACTGCCAGGCGAAGTGGGATGGGCAGCTGGCTACTATGCTCTGCATCCTTGGAAAAAGGCTGGGGACACAGCGCATAGTAGCCTTACGCAAAGTGAGGTAGTGTGCTGCTGCTCATGGGCCTGGGCCTTGTCTTTCCTGCCCTGCCCAGTTGCAAGGCCCACCACGGGGCTTTCAGCAGTGGGTGGTGTCTCCATTCCACATGGCCAGGTCACGGCTGAGGGTGGGATACTGGGTGGGTCAGGTGAAGATGGGGAGGGCGGAGCCTGGGCACCAGGCATCGCCAGTTGATGGCCAGTTTGATGGGCAGCCATTGATGAACACTCTTTGAGTACAGTCTTTCAAGCAGCTATAAATCCACCTAATGGTAGTATTATCTAGTTCACACTTTAACAAGGATATCTGTCAACAAGGATATCATGGGGGACTTTGTCAAATGCTTTGCTGAAAACAAGCTATATTATGTCCACGGCATTCCCATGATCCACTAATCAAACGGCATTCTCATGATCATATCAAATAAGGAGATAAGATGCACAAGCATGTGCTTGTGCATGTGGCCAGTACCTGAGCCTGCCTTGAGCCAGCTTTCCTGCAGGCAGGTGGGCTGACTTCCCTGTTCTCCATGCTGGCCCTGCAGTATGACTGTTGCAATTGTCTACCATGGGCCACATGGGGGATTGGGCCTTCCTGGCTCATGCGGCTGCATAAATAGAGTTGGAAGGGAGCTCAGAGGCTATCTAGTCCAACCCCCTGCTCAATGCAGGAAATCCACAGCTACAGCATCCCCGACAGATGGCTGTCTAGCCTCTAACAGTGGAACAAATTGCTCAGGGAAGTGGTGGGTTCTGTCTCCCTTGCTGGAGATTTTCAGACAAACAGCTCTTACTGTTAGGATTTCTTCCTAATATTTAACCGAAATCTGCTTTCTTGTAACTGGAACCCATTATTTCTAGACTTGTCTTCAGGGACAACAGAGAACAAATCTTTGTCATCTTTTGTGTGACAGCCCTCCAGGTATTTAAAGCTTGCTATCATGTCTTCCCTTTGTCTTCTCACCTCTAGGCTAAACATACTGAGCTCTTTCAACCTTTCCTCATGGGACTTGGTTTCCAGACCCCTTGTTGCCTTCCTCTGAACCTGTTCTAATTTGTCAATGTCCTTCTTAAAGTACGGTGCCCAGAACTGGACACAGTACTCCAGGTGAGGTCTGACCAGTGCAGAATAGATTGGAACTATTACTTCTTGTGACCTGGAAACTATACTTCTTTTAATGCAGCCTAAAATTACATTAGACTTTTTTGCAGTTGCATTCCACTGCTGATACACGTTTAGCTTGTGATCAGCTACAATTCCCAGATCCTTTTCACATGTATTGCTGCCAAGCCAGGTATGCCTGATCCTCTATTTGTGCATTTGACTTTTCTTATGTAAATGCAGAACTTTACATTTGTCTCTGATGAACTTCATGTTGTTAGTTTCAATCTAGTTTTTCAACTTATCAAGATCATTTTGAATTTTATTTCTGTCTTCTAAGGTGTTAGCTAGCCCTCCCAGTTTTGTGTCATCTGCAAATTTGATAAGCATTCCTTTCTCTCCTTCATCCAAGTCATTAACAAAGATGTTGAACAGTTCTGGGCCCAGGACAGAGCCTTACAGAACCCCATTCTAACTCTTCTCCAGTTTGATGGGTAGCCATTGATGAGCACTCTTTGAGTACAGTCTTTCAAGCAGCTATAAATCCACCTAATGGTAGTATTATCTAGTTCACACTTTAACAGCATGTCAACAAGGATATCATGGAGGACTTTGTCAAATGCTTTTCTGAAAACAAGCTATATTATGTCCACGGCATTCCCATGATCCACTAATCAAACGGCATTCTCATGATCATATCAAGTAAAGAGATAAGATTTATCTGACATGACTTATTCTTGACAAATCCATGCTGGCTTCTAGTAATCACTGCATTGGTTTCTAGATTCTTACAAACTGACTGCTTTATAATATGTTCTAGTATCTTTTCATTGTCAGGCTCTGGGTCTCTAAACCCTTTGGGTATGGGGTTTGAGTGCTGCCCTGACCACTGGTGCCACCACTTAGACCTGATTTAAGCTTTTTTCTCTCCTCCCCATGTCTCCTCTTGTGTTCTCCCAATCCTTGCCATGCCACACCTGTTCCCAGCTATGTCCCATTGCTTCACTCCTGCCTTTCAACTTTCTGATACTTAAGGCCTACTGGTAGTCACAGAAAGTTGGGTGTAACAGCTGATCCTCCCATTCCTTCTCTCTTCTGTGTTGTACTTGCACGTGTTCCAGTTCTGTTTCTAGTCTCACGTGCTCTCCCCTTCTCTTGCTCTAGTTGTGGTTTCCAGCTCCTCTGCTCTAGTGTCCAAGCTCACCCAATCCCCATCTCTGGTTCCCAGTTCCCTTTCCTTGAGCTCCATTACGAGCTATAAGCTGTTTTAGGCTGGATTCCAGTCTAACACCGCTTTTAGACGAAGGCGCTGAAGGGGCCTCCAGAGCCACGCGTTAAGAGAGAAGCCGTGCCGTGCTGCTGGAAGTGACGTGATCCCCGTTGCTGGCAACGGTGGTGGCTGGAGACGCGGCGCTTTGCAGAGGTGCGTTCTGGAGATCTGAAAATTGAGGTCTCTAGAACGCACCTCTGCAAAGTGCCGTGTCTCCTGCCGCCGCCGTTGCCAGCAATGGGGAGGATGTCACTTCCAGCAGCGCAGCGTGGCTTCTCTCTTAACGCGCGTCTCTGGAGGTGCCCTCGGCGTCCTCATCTAAAAGCGGTGTAAGACTTGATGCTCAGCATCTGTGGTATTGGAAAACAGCTGAGAGGTTTCCTCTACCTAATTGTTACTTTCCCTGGCCCTTCCTTTTGCTCCTTTCTGCTGCCGCAGCCCACT
>QEPC01006720.1:3158880-3175541 GCA_003113815.1 Sphenodon punctatus | reverse complement strand
CAGAAAAGCAGTGGGGGGGGGGAGGGACTGCAGGACGTATGGGAGGGGGGGGCTGCTGCAGGACAGCAGTGGGAGGCCAACAGGATGCTGAGGATGAAAGATTCAAGCGCCTCAAGCAACCTGAGAAGTTGGAGCCTAGAGCAAGGAAGCAGGCACTTTTACTGAACTGACCCCCTTTCCCTGCTGCCTTGAAAGGGCCCCCTGAGGCCAGGCGCCCCGTGCCTGACCAGCCGACTCGAGCCCTACACGCGCACACGCCCCAGCCGCACACACACCCCCTGCAAGTCCGCAGCCCCTCAACCCTCCTCCAACCGATTGTCCTTTCCCCCTCCCTCCAGACCCCACACCGAGGAACCCCCATCCCTTAGCTATCACTAGTAGACGGGGCAGGGGCTCCCTGAGGCTGAGCAGCCACAGCACACGCACCCCCTCCTCCCCTGGAGCCACCTCCGTGTCACCTACCTGGAATCTGAAGAGCAGAGCCTCAAGTTGGTTTCAGATCCCTGCCTCAACTCCAGCACAGGAGGGCAGCTCCCGCCTGGCCCAGTCCCCTTGCTCCACACACTCAGAGTTCCTTCTCGCTGCCTCTGGGCTCACCCATGTGCTGCCTCGTGCCGGCAGCTCTCCACTCCAAGTCGCACTCCTCTCGGGGTGTGATGCAAGTGAGTCCCGGATGGACGGAAGGGGAGGGAGGAGCCAGAGAGGGCTGGAGGGGAGGGGGAACTCCCAGGCTTCAGCTGCTGCTGGGGCAGGGCAGCACTCGCAGCAGCGTGCAAAGAAAAGCGGGGGGGGGGGGAGAGCAGGGCAGGCTGGGCAGGGGTGTTGTGTGTTGCCGCCCCCTTCCCCCTCCAGAAAATGCTGCCTGGGTCTTAAGGGCCTTTCCCTAAATCTGGCCCTGTTAGCCCACAGTGGGACTGAAATGTCCCTGGACTCCACCGTGAATGGTGGCTCTGTGGTGACCATGTGGTGAATGCCTTATAGACGAGCATGTGGCAACATGGCTGAGGAATGTGGGCTATCATCTTGTTTTATTCCACCCATAGTTTAGAAAGAGTGTGGTTTCCATGGTGGGGTGTGTGGTTCGAAAGCTTGCAACTCTCACAATTGGAAGTTGGTCCAATAAAAGATATCATCCAAACTACTTTGTCTCCATCTCTGATATAATATAATATAATTCAGAATAGAAAATAAGCTCTAAATGTTAGTTGCACATTAAGGGTGGGGACAGGTTTATCAAGCACTCCGCTTCATGTGGATGTAATAGTGTCACGCAGGTGGCCATTTTCATTTTTTGCCCCGAGGCTATTTCTACCCTCATCAATCCTTCAAGATATTTAGTACTTAAACCAAAAGCCTATCTAGTAACATAAATGGAAAGTTTCCTATTACCTACTTTTTTGGAGAATAATTGTGCTCAGCATCATAGATCTTGTGCATTCTTTGCAAGTAGCCTCCAGCTCCACTCTAGCTCTGTCATTTTGAATTTTGTTTGCACAGGGAAGTTTGGGGAATCTGCGTTTGTTGGCCTTGTTTGCTTTTTTCTTTTTTCCTTGCACTTCAGCAGGGATAATTGCATGCTGAACCATTATTATGGCATTGTGTTTGCTGTCAGTCTTCGTGGGAGATGGCAGAAGAGATTGTGCAAGTCTGTAATGTGCACTAAAGCCTCCCTGAGGCGCATTTAGTTTTATTTTTGCGTTTTTCCTGTAAAATGCTAATAGAACGCTAGCGGGTTATTAAGAAGCACAATGTGCTTTACTTGATTAGCTTAGCATCATGAGTTTGAGAAAGGAGCACCCATAAAACCTGGAATTTATTAACTGCTTTGTTCTTTGCAAAATTAAATCTGGAATGAAATCTGCCTCTTGTACACAATTGTAAAGTCACTTTTCTTGTGGTCTTTACCTAGAGACATTCCCACTGAAGGCAGGAGCTCTTTTGCAGGAATTAAGACCAAAGCAAACCAAAAAATGAGGATTTCAGGAACTAGCCTCTTGTATTTTTAATGTTGCATGTTTTTCTTAAAGGTGACTTGAAATTAAATGGCAGTCAAGTGTTATAAATACTAGGATTGTGCATTTGGATTTGGATAAAACACAAACAAACACAAAAAAGATCTTTTTGGCTTCCATATTTTAAACACAAAAAATGCCCTGTAATTTTTTTCAGGTGTTTTAGTGTGCTTTGTGCCTGTTAATTGTCATTTCTCATTCAATGTTTTTTAATTGATGGTCTAGCAGTTTGAGCATCTTTCATGTTTTACGGTATATTGTGCTGGTGTGAAGAGATTTTAGCTCCAACAACAGTGATCTATAGGAGCGACCTGTATTTTGATTTAGGTTTGTTTTTGATCTTTGAGTTCCTTCTGGTTGGGCTGTTTCCACAGGCAGCTGGAGGTGGAACTGCAGAACTAGATGGGATGGGGCAAGGGTATGAGATTTCCCTGCCTGGTGGTCTGGAGCTTGCTGATACCAGGGTCCTTTAGTGGGTGTTTTCAGATGAGCAAGTTGACCGTGGCCACTGCATGACTCTGCCACAGAGCACCCACACACATGGAGTGAATGTGGAGTGAAACAAACAGGCAGCTCCCAGCATGGCTACTGAAGCAACAGAGGCAGCCACTAAGCACTCCCACTGCCATGGACCACAAGGGAGGGGGAAGCGTGCCAGGCTGACCTTTGCAAGTGACATGTCCCAGGTTTGAGCGCTGCGGAACCCAGGCTCCCAAGCGCTCCCAGCCGGGGTATGTCACTTCCAAAGGTTGCTTCCCCTGCCCACAGTGCCTATGAGAAGTGGACCTGTTTTCTGCTGTGGCTGGCTCCTGCTGTTCATATGGGCAGGGGTCACAGATCAATTTGGCTTGTCCTGTATTGTGCACTGACCACTCCGGATTTCCAGCAGTGCTCTATGAGTGGCTGAGAGTGGGTGCACTTCTCTGTGGCTCATGGAAGCACGCATCCCCCTGCTCCACCTTCAGATGGATCCATGGCTCATGTGTGGTCATGTGGGGTAGCTTCTGATCTGAAAACACCCACTGTTTATTGTAGGGTCACCAACTGTGCATGTATGCGAGTGCATGCGCACCACACACACAGGCTATACCCCGCCTTCTGCTTTTTTGCTTAACAACCATCTACAGCAGGTCCCAAAATTTTGAGAGACAACGCACACAAAAATTTGTTACTGAAACCATAATAGAAATCAGAAATACAAAATTTCCCCTTTGGGCATCCTTAATAAATATTAATATAATATATGATTCAGACAGATCTTTATGCCAGTTCATACGTAGCTGGGTAGGCCCAGGGTAGGGCTACCTGATCAAAATTGTATAAGTTATATGCCATGGAGTTGTGACATTTTGAAATAAGGGACATCCATTATGTACCATGGAGCTGTGGTGGTCTGAAACGAGGAATGTTCCCTTAAAGTAAGGGACAACCAGCAACCCTAGCACAGGTACTGGAGGGAAAGGATTTCCTGTTGGTCTCAACCTCCCAAGTCTACAAAGGGCTCTTTACCCTCCAGTACCATAAGGCATAGTTCCCAATATTTCGAGAGACCTTAAACCATACCCCTTGGTCAATAAGCCCCTCCCACTCCTATGCACACATACGTTCATGCACACACGCTTTCACACGTGCTCTCTCTCTCACACACACACACAATGCATGGCTAAGGGCAAAGCTCTAGTGGCAGCAGTGGGGGGAGGAATTTTGACAGTGAGCTGGAGGGACCTGGCTTCAGCAGCAACCCAGCACATGTGGTGTGCCAGGATTGCTTCCACTGAGTGGGCGGGGTGGACTCTGCCAGCAGTGTTCACATGTAGGCACTTTAGTGCGTACATGTAGGGGCTTTAGCAATGGCTGTTAGAGTGCTGGAGCTTACTGGTGCAATGGTGGCCACTGCTTCCAAAAGCTGGGCATTCCCCACCTTAGGTGGGACTGCAGGATTTTCCGGCAGAAGCGGAAATGCTGTCATAGAAGTTAAGGAAGGAAGGCCTTCCAATCATATGCCTCTTCCCCATACCATGTCCTCACTAGGGCCCCTACCTTCTGCTCCAGAGGGAGCCTCACTAGACTGTGAGTATGCCCTGTGCTATGGGGTGTGCATTTCTGTTTTTCTTCTATTAATAACAAAATTGCATTATTAATACCAAAAAAATTAAAGTGACCCCCCCCCCCCCTAAATTTTGGAAGTAAAAACAAAAATTTCAGCATTTAACAAAATAAAACTTTGGGACATACATATCAATCAATCAATTTATTTATTGTTTACATTGTAGCCATAACAAAATTCCAAAACACAACATACAACAAATGTTATAACCAAATATAAATACAACATATAAAACCGGCTCATTCCATATCTACCCATAAATCATAATCTAATAAATGGGTACATTAATAAATAAATAAGTAATTAAAAATACTTAATATATAACAATCAGCTTCCCCACACATGATATCCTCATTTCCACTGATCAGAACATATCCGCCTAGCGGCATCGGAGCAAATTTGATTCACTATGTCAGTAACCACTGTTATTACCCAAGTTAAACACATATCCAAGTTAAAGACATAACTATCAGGCTTTAATGCCTTTGTTTTTTGTTTGATTTTCATGATATTTGGAGGAGATGTAACCCTTAGCAAAGGGGATCATCTCTGCCAAACAGTCCTGACTTTATAAGCGTCATGGTTTTTAACACATTTCTAGCTGTAATGTCTTTGCTTCCCATCCAATTTGGATGACATTTGGACAGATTATACCCCTCATTGAATGTATAATTCCTGCCAAATTTAATAACATTTGGTTAAACGGTTCCTATTGTATAAGCAATGTAACTTTTCATGGTTTGCACATATTTCCAGCTGTAAAGTCTTTGTTTTAAATCCAATTTGGATGAAATTAGGTCACAGTATATCCTTCACCTAAGGGATCATACCTGAAAAATGTTAGAAATATTGGATAAAAGGCCACAATTAACTAAGCAATTAAACATTTGCACATTAAAGTTGTGCAAATACTACTCCTGAAATTTTTGTGAGAAAAATGAAAATATCAGGACATAACCTGAACTTCAGGAAGCACAGCAGAGGGGAGGGGGAAGCAGCCCAGCAATCAAGAGACATGATTTTACACATCCAGGGTTGCCTCCCAAGCACACCCTGCAGCACTGTGACAGAGGACATAAGAAAATCTCTTATTGACTCTTTCCTAAGCAGATGCTTCAAGTTTCCCAGCAGCAAGTAGGGAGGTTGTAAAGGTAAAGCACAGAATGAGAATACATGATTGACATTTCTGCTGGCCAACTGGCATCACAAACCCAGCTCTTACCACTGTGACAAATATAAGAGAATCCCTAGTATAGGCTCATTCTCTGGAGATGCTGCCCGGGTTTCCAGCTTGCCAGTACCCAATAACTGCAACCAGGAAGGCTTGGAGGGGTGGGAATTGGAGAGAAAATAAGAACATAATGAATTGGGTTCCTGGTGAACACCCCTTACCCTGCGCACCCTAAAAGCATACCCTTATATTTATATTTATTTATTTATTGAATTTGTATGCTGCCCTTCCTGCAAGGCTCAGGGTGGATCACAGTCCATAAAAACATTTTTTAAACTATTTAAAACATTTAAATTCATTTTAAAAAAACCACCCTCCCTTCAAACCATTCTGCTTCCCCACAACCCCACCCAGAAACCCAACCCAACCCCACCTATCTCTGCCTGCAAAATGCCTTTCCAAATGAAAAAGTTTTACACTGCCTCTGGAAGATAGCCAGGCTTGGGCTCAAGTGTGAACCTCCTGGGTAAAGGAGTTCCACAACGTGGGGACAGCAACCAGAGGCCCTCAACCCCATGTGACCATTTAACGATTCCACCTTGGGGTAGGTGAATCTCTTTGAAATGGAATTTGGAAATGAATGCTTAATAATCATAAATATGTGGAAACTCAGGGATCATCTCTTGACTTTTAAAAAAATATTTGATGATCTATACCTTGAACTCTCTCCCAACATGTAGGATTGAAAATATCAGTCCCACTCTTCAGATTAATGAGATCTATCCACAAAAATAATCAAAGTATTTTAAACTCAGGTCCACAAGCATATTGCTTGTATGCTGGCCAAGTTTTGGCTTTTTCTGATTATAATGTAGCAATAGAGTGTGTAGAAGGCACCCCATTGTCTTCATTTTTGCTTTCATTTTCATTTACAAAAAACCCTTTGTCTTTGCTTTTTTTTTTCCTAAATAACCCTACCGTTTCTTGGTCTCCTCCCCCCCCTTTATTTTATTAAAAATTATGTTTTAAACAAATCACTGTGCCTGCCGGCACACAAGGGCTGCTGGACTGTTCTGTGCACGTGCAGCCCTTTTCCAAAATGGTGCTGATGCTGCTGATGCCATTTTGGAAGAAATGTGCACAGGTGCAGGATGGTCTAGTATCGTTTTGTGCATGTGCAGTGATTTTATTAAATTTTATTTTTAATAAAAAAAACTTTGACAAAATCACAATGCATGTGCAAAATGGCCACCGGAGTCATTCTGTGCATGCGTAACCTTTTCCAAAATGGCGCTAGCAGCATTGATGGGTGGCCATTTTGTGTATGCAGAGGTTTTAATTTATTTTAATTTTTATACTTTTTAAGTGAAAACAGATAAAGCAAATTGTTTCCTTATTCATCTTTTGTCATAATATTAGTTACAAACACGAATGGGGCTCCATTTGTTTTTTGTAATGAATAGAAAATCTTACAGATGCACAGCCCTATATAGCAAGTAGCTCTATTGCCCAAGAACAAAGGGCCTTGTTAGAATATAAAAACATCAACACACATCAAACAATGGAACCATGTTTATAGGTATGATACTTACAAGTAAGCAGTTGAACAAAAGCTCAAACCAGCCTAATTAAAGGCCAGACACTAATAACCACATTTTTACTTCTGATATATTGTAAATGGTAGGGTAATGGAGTTAAAAGCCTGTAAGTGGGACATACAGTAGGAAACATTCTTTGTTTTTATTAATTATTGAGTTAGCTAAACATAATTGACGGAGGAAAATATGAAATCCTTTAAAGGCACTGAGAAGGGTCACTATATCCTCTGAAGGCACAAAGAAAAACATTAAATTACCAAGAACCATTTTTTGTTCTGCAGAACAGATCTGAAAAATGTTCTGACATTCTTTTTAAAGAAAGGTTTGAGAAACTGGGGGAAATTAGAAAAAATACGAAGCATTTTGCATGTCAATTGACACCCAGTAGGGCCTATCCCGTGCCTGTGGATCACGCGTGCAGCCATGCAAAAACATGCACACCTCCACTGTGGGTACATTGTACCGCACAGACACTGCATGCATGCATACACACAGGGGTGTGCACGGAATCCGTGGAGCATGAGATCGTCCCCACTGTTTCTTTAACCTATGAGTGCATTTACTGCTAACGAAGGAGAAGGACTAATGTTCCAAGGAGACTTAAGTTTGATGTAGACAGGCGTAGGCAGACCTACCCCCTGGGGCCGAGTATCCCCATATCAGGGCTTGCTAACAGAGCCTGCATCCCTTGCAAGTCCTGTAACTGCCTCGGAAAAGTCATGCTGCTCCACCACGTTACTATCAGTTAGCGTTTATGTACAGTATCTTACAAGAGTAGACATATTTCACCTATACATTAGTCTTCCATACTGGCTCTCACATGACACAGTCCACATGGACCATGGTGCACACGAACACACACACACACCCCACATAAAAAGGGCCCACTGGGTGCCTGTGGCTTAGCAGAATCAGGGCCAGTTGGCAGCTTTATTCACCTTCATGCTGATCTAAGTTGCATTGGTGGATCAACTCACTACAGCAAAGATCTAGCCCTACACAGGGACCAAGCTATGATGTGTGCTCCACAGCATTAACTGAGAATACGGACCATGAGTTTCCATGGACATATGATTTTTGTATTGTCGTGATTATTCTGAATTAAGTTTTATGAAACAGACTAATTTCATCATACATGTCACCACACTGGGTGGAGTGGCTGGATTCAGTCTTAATATGTTATTTGGAATTGAAAAAGTATCTCATGTGTTTTGGATCTAAGATAAGTATACTTTTGGCACAGGGTTCTTTACAACCTCTATTAGGCAACTTTCTGCTATCTGTACTACTGTTGAACACTCCGTTTTCCTTGGCTGTGTCCTAGTGCTATGAATACCATATTTGTTGCATTTACCTACTTTGAATGAGGTCTGATTAAACTGGTCCAAAAAGTTATTTGTGTTTGCTTCATTCAAATATTTATTTTGTGATTTTTGGCTTGTTTTCTAATTTTTTCTGGTGGTTTTATTTTTTTAGTTATTTTGATTTGCATTTTTCATCAAATTATCAAATATTTTATCAAATTTATATGCCCCCTTCCCATTATGGCTCAAGGTGGCTTACAATCAATAAAAACATCTAAAAATCCACTTAACCCTCCCATAACCCTTCTCTAACTCCCACCCAATCCCATCACTGCCTGTCAAATGCATGGCCAAATAGAGGTCTTACATAGTTTCTGAAAGATGAGCAGGCTTAGGCTTAGATGAATTCCAAAAGGGAAGGAGTTCCATAATCGTGAAACACTCACCAAGAACACCTCTCTGCATGCTGTTGCTGTAGGAACTTCATGGGCAGGTGGTACCTGCAATTCCAGGTGACCTTAGAGGCCACATCGCAGCATGAGGGAAGAGGTGGTCTTTCAGATATCTGGGGCTCAAACCACTTTGGGCTTTACAGGCCAAAATTAGCACTTTGAATTGTGCCTGGAAAGTTATTGGTAGCTAGTGCAAATTCTGAAGCACTGGTGTAATGTGCTTCCAGCAACCCATGTAATCCATGACAGAAGATGGGCTGCTATGGCCAGCCAGCCAGCCATAATCACTTCAGTCTTGTCTGGATTCAGCTTCAATTGGCTCACCAATCCAGTCCCCATCAGCAGCCCGGTACTGATGTGATGTCATGATGCTCTGGGGGGGGGCGGGTACGGCAATGTCAGAAAGGGAGCAGGAGAGCCTATTAGCCCTGCTCCTTTCCAATGCGGCCTTGACCCCTGCAGCTTCAATTTCTCTGAGTGTTTATCCAGCACTCATAGATAACTCAAAGAAACTGAGACTTTACCTGATGACTTAAACCCCAGATACTCCAGATTAAATCTGGAAGGTTGGAAATCCTAATTGCAGGTATCTAGGAATCCTAAATAGCAAATCAATGGAAAGTAATGCATTATATAATGTGTGTGTATACACACACATTAATATTAAATATGATATATATTATATATAATAATGCATGTGGAAACCACATACAAATTAGTCACCTTTTAAAGGTTAATAATGTAGACATTTTAACATAGATTTTTCAACAGTGCTTTTTATGTAATACAATTATCAACCTAAAATAGTCTGTTTAAAATTAAATTACAAGGATTGGAAGATTAAGAAGTATAGGAGGGTGTTGCAGTCAATTCCCTTTCCCTGATTTCCAAAAAGCATTGCTGTATTTTGTATGTAGGGAATCAGAGAGATACTAAAGTGTTTTTTTAGTGTGTATGTGTGTTTAAAACACTGGATTAAGAAATTAGGCACAATAGATGGCCAGGGAGCTTGAGTGAGTGCAAAAATATTGGGTGTGTTCCCAAACCCTTGTACATGTGGCTTACACAGGGCAGGTGCACAGACGCGCATGTGTGGTTTGCGCACCTGCCATAGTCCCAATAGTAGGACTGCACGCAGGGTACACACAAGTTGTACGTGTAGGTATATATGCAGATCATATGTGCCATGCTCGCACTGCGTGGAACTTGGGATGGACACCATTAAATATCAGTGCACGCAAGATTTTAAAACACAGTTTTACAGACTAGAGAAAGGTACATGGCCTTTGTCTTTATTTTTGTTACCGTAAGCAATGTTATTTTCTCCTCTTTTGTCCTTTCTTTGAAGGTCATCCCTGATTGACAATTTGTAATGGAAATTCATAGTTGGCTCTGCTCCAAAATAAGCTGGTGAAAAGTATTCTGAGAATCTGGGACTGAGCTGAATTTTTTTTTCTAGTTCAGTACATGGAAAAAGCAATATGAAAATCCTGTGGCTATAGACACATACACACAGAGCGTTACTATAACACGTCGCTATTGAAAGCGTAGGGAGCAGTTGTTATATCTGTGTTTATTTAACTATAAGAGAGAAACAGACCTTTTATCAGCTGTTAGGGAATAATGTTGGGAATAATTTCTACTTTATATAGCCTTGACTGACAATATACATTTTCTTCGGTGGGGTCATTTTATAAATTACTGTAAGGACTGACAATCTAAAGAAAGACTTGAACATTTATGATGTGCTATACTTGTACATTGTTTGAATTTTACAATCTTATTGAATTTCTTTTCATTTTCTGCCCATTGTCCTAGGTAGCATGTTTGGGGAGAAGGGGTTATGCCTTTAGTGTGATTAATTATATTGTGAATGTTTTCCTTTTTATGACACATTCTCACAAAAAAAATTCTTATGTCCCTATAATGCTGTGGTAATGTTCATGTAGTTATGGATAATTTAGGCCAATTGCTTTAACACATTCACTAATTAAGAAAATAATCCTAGAGGCTAATATACACTTTACTCATATGCTAATGACTATTCAGTTGCAAGTAAAACATGGTATTGGTGTGTGTGTTTAAGATTTTCAGCTGACAGGCCATCCAAAATGTGTATAGTTAGGCACAGCATTTATAAATTATATTAAAACATCTCAAGTCCAGTGTTTGTCTGCTGAAAAGTAAGCCCCCAAATCGGAAACCAGATCCTAGTCAAAAGGCTATCTGGAACTTCCCATGAAAAATATCCCCTTTGGGCACTCCCCACTGGGGATAGCTCCGCCCCTTGGTCTCTAAGGGTAATTTCAGATGTTACGAGATCACGGTCAACCACAGTGAATCCCCTGTGGTGGCTGTGATTCCCGTAACGTCTGTTGTGAGTTCCGCCAGATGTTCACCCCAGTGAACCTCCAGCAGGAATCACAACGACCATGATTCTGGATCTCCAGCCGCCCAGAGGTCCAGAATCGTTGTGGAACTGGGCCCCAACCACGGTCATGGTGGCCACGATCCAGGATTGGCCGAAAGTAACGTCTGTTGCCTTCAACTGGCCCGGATCGTGGTCCCAACCACGGGACGGGATCAGGCGAATTGGCCGCTGCACCCGCCCATCTCCCAGTGGGCGGGTGGCCGGCAGAGTGTGGGAAGCAGGGCTATGCGGCCGCAAGTTGCACTGCGCAGCCCCGCGGCCTCCCCAATCCCCGCTAGGAATCAGGCCAGCACGTCTGAAGGATGGCCGGACTGATTTCTGACCAGGATCCAAAACGGATCCCAGTCCGTGATTGAGCGTGGCGGGTCTGTGGGCCCATCGTGTCCAAAATTACCCAAAATCACTATCCCTGAAATTAAGTAGTTAAACATAAGGGGCAGGGGAGGCTGAGATTAAGGAAGGGGCTGGGACCCAGACTCAGAGGGGACATGTCTCCTTCATCTTCCTCTTTTTTTGTACCCCTGCCAACATACCACCCAACATTACAAATGAAAGTCATCTCCCCTCAAAACTATGCCCACTGACCCCAGAAGTCATGCCATCATGTTAAATGAATGCAACCCTGCAGTGCACAAACAAGCCTCCATACTGGGTAATTAATTCTGTTTTCCCTCTTCCCTTTCCAGGGCATGCACATGCTCTGCCTCCACAAAAATGCCAGTGAGAATAATGGAATATCTATTGAAAATATTGGGGTTGTACAAATGACAATAGATTTAAATGGACAATAAAAAGAAAAAAAAGCCACACGTCAAAGAAACTTCCATGTATCCCCCACAACACCCTCTGTGTCATACCACCCAATCCCTCCTCATTTCCAAGATCATTTCCAAGATTGTATAATGATCTCTGGGATCCTGGTGTAGTCCTGTAGGATAGAGCAACCCCTGAAGGCCAGTCCATTATTGGTACTCTTGTGGACATTTCCCCCAGGGTGGAGGTACTGAACTGCCAGAAGAAGCCCTTTGTTAGTTAAGATCCTCCTCTCACATATGTCCATGGAGAGGTCCAAGTCCAGGTAACACAAGCCCTGGACCCTTGAAGCTAGTGTTTTGTTTTGTTTTGTTTTATTTTATTTTATTACAACATTTCTACCCCACCCCTCCTGCTCCAGGCAGCTCAGGGCAGTTTACAAAACAATCAAAAAACATAAAACATAATTAAAATACTTTTAAAACACATTAAAAGGAAGGCACTTAACAAATAATCCTTCCCTCCTCCCCGACTGCCAGGGACCGCATCTATCTTATTGTTCTGTAAAGCACCAGGTACACAGCTGGTGCTATACAAATGCTTATTATAATTATTATTATAATAACTCACTCCCTCCACCCCATCTCCCTCACCAGATGCCTGGCAGAACAGCCAGGTCTTACTTATACGCTGGAAGGAAGGGAGGTTCAGGGTCATCCTGGCCTCCACCAGGAGGGAGTTCCACAGTCTCTGTGCGGCCACCGAGAACACCCTCTCCATAGTAGACCCCCAGGCCACACAGGGGACCTTGAGAAGGGCACTCCTGGCAGACCGCAGGGGTTGCTTCAAGGCATGGGGAGTGAGGCGATCCCACAGGTAAGTAGGGCTGAGACAGTGTAGGGCTTCATAGGTCAACACCAACATCTTGAATCGAGCCCAGAAGACTATAGGCAGCCAGTGCAGAGCCCGGAGCACTGGTGTAATGTGCTCACAGTGGCCTGATCCCATAAGGAGGCAGGCCTCCACGTTCTGTATTAGCTGCAGTCTCTGAACCATCACCATGGGTAGCCCCACGTAGAGCGCATTACAATAGTCCAATTCTGAGGTAATGAAAGCATGGATGATCGTGGCCAGGTCACTGTCTGAAACATATGGCTGAAACCGACATACCAGATGTAATTTGCAAAATGCACTTCTTGCCACCGTCCCCACCTGGAGATCCATGTGGAGCTGTGGGTCAAGGAGCATGCCCAGCCTGCAAACCTGGGGAACCAGTGGAGGGTGAATCCCATCAGTGACAGGTACCGCCACATCCACCGCCCTACCCACCATCATCACCTTCGTCTTATTGGGATTTGGTTTCAGTCGGCTTGCCCTCATCCAGCTGCCAAACACCAGGTAAGCTATTATCTCCCTCCAGGAGGAAACCTAGAAGTAGCAGGACCATGTCAGAGAGGGGTCGGAAGGGGGATGTCACATCTCTTTCTGTCCCATATATAGTGTTGTGATGTCACAATGTTCTGCCTGGGCCCTGCTTATCTGCAGGACCGCCTCACTCCCCATGTGCCTGTGTGACCCTTGAGATTGTCCATGGGAGCCTTTTTGGAGGTTCCCTGGGTGAGGCAGGTGGCCACCAATGTTAGATCTTTTTCGGTGGTCGCCCCTGTGCTGTGGAATTCACTCCTGGAGGAGGCTCGACTGACTCCCACTCTCCTGCTGTTTTGGCATATATGTAAGACCTGGGTGTTCCGTCAGGCTTTTGGCGAGGGGAGGGGTGGGGATGGGGGCTTTCTTCACATACTGTATTTTAAATTGTTTAAATTTTTTTATATTATTTTAATGAATGTTGTTCGCCGCCCCGGGCTGCCCTGTGGGCAGAGGGGCGGGATATAAATTTTAAATAAATAAATAAATTGGAAAGGGGTGGGGTGAAGGAGCAGCCATGCTCCCTTTTTGACATAACCCTACCCTTAGAGTGTCATGACCCCACACCATTCCAAAAAGGTGGGGCCACATCAGAAAGGGGGGGAGCTAGAAAATCTTTATAGTCTGCCCCCTTTTTGATATTGCCCCCCTCTGATGCTGCCCCCCAAAGTCTCAATTCTCTGGGTTATCCCTGGGCACCACAGAGAAACTTGGGCTTCCCCTGGATCCCAGAGACTCATGGTCAAGCCCCTCTGTCAGTTGAGGTAGGGGGACACCTCAAGAGGAAGAGAGGTATGTACATCTTCCAGGATCTGTCCCACTCAGGAGAAAAGTGAGGAGGGGAGTTATACATGGATGAATTAAGAAGACTAATAAATATATTGTCAAGAAAAGTCAGACATCCTCCAAACCATTTATGACATTCCAGATCACTAGTTCATGGATCTTTGCTTCTTAATTAAATGCCAGAGAGACTGTATTTTGAAAAAAATTAATTTGTTAGTATGATAACAGGCAACTTTCATTGACATATTAATTAATTTTAGCAGGCTGAAGGCCCGATCATATTAAATAAATACACTTACAGAGCGCTGCTAGCTTAGTGGTAGCCTGTATTTTAATTACTATCTTTCCTCAATCATGGAAAGTGATTCTCATTTATTTATTGCTTGCTCAGCTGGTATTGCAGCATGATGTAGATTCATAGGACATGTATAAAGTAGAAATAATAAAGTACGATGGCTGTTATGATTGGATGTGGAAAACTACAGTTTGTTTTTTTTCTTGTTTCAAAGGAGAAATTTGGGAAGGGTAAAGAGTAGCATCAGCTCACCTCTAATAACTTTTGTTCCAAATTTTAAACAAGTGTTCTTCAATTATGTTTTCACCCTGCCAGAATTTGCTTTCTATGGGTAATTTCAGACATGATGGGCCGTTCGGCCCACCGTACTGAACCACAGTCCGCAATCCGTTTTGGATCCCGGACAGGAATTCAATGCTGGAAGTGGTAGCACAACTGCGAGGCATTGGTGAAGAGAGAAAAGACAACCACATGGCGACCTTACTTCTCTGCAGCCTGCCTGAATCATACAGCACCCTCATAAATGCCCTAGAGACAAGGCCTGAGGCAGAACTAACACTGGGATTTGTAAAAGGGAGACTCATGGATGAATTCCAGCACAGGAAAGAAATCACGCGAGACAAACAGGGACAGGATAAGGAAACTGTCCTGAGAATTGCAAACAACAGATTGCACAAGAAGGAAACAAGGGCATGTTTTTGGTGCAAGAAAGAAGAACACCTAAAGAAGGACACCTAAAGAAAGACTGCTCCATATGGAAGGCAGAACAACTAAAGCAATCTCTTCAAGTGTCTAAGCAAAGGGCCAAGGCTACAACCAGTGACACAACCACAGAACAGTGGAGAGGATGTTTTAGAGCAACACAGACCAACTCATCACAGGACTGGTGTGTCGACTCTGGAGCCACAAGTCACATGACCAGCGACGAGCTTTTTCACGGTACTGGATCCAAGCAACAAATAAGAGATATACCTCGCTGATGGAAGCAGCATCACTGCAGAAGGTATTGGCGAAGAAATTCTAAGTTGCAACAAGCCACACGGAGGCACACTAGCAATACCACTGAACAATGTGCTATACGTACCTGGCTTAGAGGGAGGACTCCTATCCGTTAAACACATAACAGAGAAAGGGCTCACTGTCAAATTCCGGGGTAATGAATGCACAATCCAAAAGGGGACAAGGGTCCTAGTCAGAGCCTATGCAGATGAGTACCTGTATCGCTTAAGTGCAACCAAGGAACAAGCAAAACTCACTGCACAAGAGCAACACAAGGACTGTATTCATCTGTGGCATCGACGCCTGGGTCACAGGCATCCAGAAACTATAAAAGAACTGCTAAGACATCAGCTGACAAAAGACGTGATAGTAACAGCATGTCCCTTGACCATGAGATGTGAATGCTGTATCATAGCTAAAGCCACCAGAGCAATGATCCCCAAAGCAAGCCAGACTAGAACCTTCAAGCCACTTGACCTCATACACAATGATGTGTGCGGCCCCATGAAAGTACCCACACCTAGAGAGAACAGATACATAGCGACCTTCATAGATGACTATTCAAGATACTCAGTCACATATCTCATGAAGCATAAGGATGAATTACTGGAAAAATTAAAGGACTACATAACCATGACAAGTAACAGATTCCGATGCAAGCCGCTCGCACTTCGAACCGACAACGGAGGTGAATACACAGGAAAGAGAGTTGAAGACTTCCTGAGAGCCCACGGGAGAGAGCACCAGAAGATGGTATCATACACGCCCGAGCAAAATGGAGTAGCTGAAAGAAAGAACAGAACCTTAACAGAAATGATCAGTTGCATGTTGGCTGACTCTGGACTGCCATAAAAATATTGGGGCGAGGCAGTAGTTACTGCAACATATCTACAGAACCAACTCTACTCAAGAACAGTGAGTAAAACTCCGTACGAACTCTGGTATGGATGGAGAGAAGTCTAGTGTGGGACACATCAAAGTGTTTGGATGCAAGGCATACGTGTACATTCCGGAAGAGAAACGCACCAAACTACAAAACCGAGCCGTGGAAGGGATTCTTGTTGGATACAGTGAACACTCCAAAGGATACAGAATCCTCAACCCACACACGGATAAAGTAACTATCAGCAACAGCGTGACTTTCAAAGAAAACCCAAGCAAAAGTGTAATGTCCTTACAAGAATCAGGAGAAGAAGCACGTCCTGAATCAAGAGGAGAAGAGCGTTCTGAACAAATAGTTGAAATCAATACAAACTCAACTGAGATGCAGGAACAAACACAATCACCTGCAGATGTTGAAATCAAAAGATCTACCAGGGAAAATAAAG
>QEPC01006720.1:3114949-3134671 GCA_003113815.1 Sphenodon punctatus | reverse complement strand
TACAAAACTGAAATGAAACTTAAAGCAATCTAAAAATCCTACTCAACGCCTGCTGTTCAGGAACAGTGACTAGCTCAGAAGGTGTTGGGAAGGGGGGAGGCAGATAATTAGTTTCATTTCTTGCAAGCCTCTCCACCCCTGGTGCCTGGAAGTCTGCTTCTCAGTGACTGACACCTCCCTGTCATGTTTGACCTTCCAGTGAACCTTTTTTTGCCACCTGAACGCGATCCGAACTGACCGAACTGTTTGGCCATTTCGCCGTTTGGTTTGTTCAGTATGTTCATGTTCGGGTTTGGGTTCGTGTTAGAGTTCGGTCATCCGAATAGGCCGAGTTTGGGTCGAACTCCGAACTGCCGAACCACGTTCGCCCATCCCTAATTAACACCATCTGCACAACATCAACAAACCATCCTCATCAGGATCCCTGGAGTAGCCCTTCTCCAGACTCTCCCCAGACCAGTAACCCCTATAGCAATACAAACATAATGAATCCATTGGGATATAACAGATAACCCCAAGCAGAAGTCCACAGGACTTAAGCCCACACCTAGGCATTGGGACTCAAACCCTTGCTCTGGATTAAACAGTGAACACATTCACATAGGAGACTCTAACCTCAGTCCCTTCAGAAGTCTGAGACCCAAGACTAAGACTGGGTGGTGAATGGACCCTCTCAACTCTCACAGGCACCAACTCTGGGCCCTAAGGACTGTAAACTGTTTTAAAGAAAAAAAGCTCCACTGGTTCCAAGTCCTCCATTCCCCAGAAGTTCTCTCTTCATAACTACTATTATTGGCCTACCTATACATTACTTTCCCCCTCTCAACAACAATGGGCTCTTGAAAGGAACTCCTAGTCTGCATTCCTTTTGTCATGCTCTTTGGTGAACCCAACTTCTTTCTTTAACACCTCACGTTGGGTGGAGGCATTTTCCAAATCAATCCCCCTAGACCTCCTAGTGGCCTTTCCAAACTTGGGTCTATCTTTTCCCTAAGTTTATGCCCACCAGGTGTAGCCCAGTCCTTGGTGGTATTTCCCTTGCTGAAAGAACTCTTGTCAGGGGATACCCCCCATCCTGTGTCCCCTTGAGGTAGTCGAGTTGGGTCACTGGAGGCAGAGTTATTATTCTTAATCCTAAATTCCCATTGTGGATACACTCTCTTCGAGTGACCTGATTGTTAATATAGACAACATAGCCTTAAAGGGCCCTGATTATGTACAAACTTACTCAAGTGTAAAGGTTTTCCTCCTGCTCTGTGGAACCCCAGAGTCCTCAGCATCCACCTTCATGAGGGATAACTCCTCCAAAGATGTATCACCAGATATGGCAGGTTTTGGGGGTCTTGCTCCTTTCCAAGAGTCCCCCAATGCCTCCACATCTTAATACTCCCTTTCAGCTGTTCTTGGGCTGGCATCTCAAAACCTTCTCCTGGATGCTTCTCCACAGCCACTCTCCAAAAACCCAAGCCTTGCACTCAATGTACTTGTCCAGTCACTCCCAACAGCTCTGGATGTCTTGTCCTCATCCTTGTACCATTTCCAGGGGTTCCTAGCTCAACCCTTACAGGAAGCTATAGTGTGTCCAATTCCTCCTGTCCAGTGGCAATACTTTAAGTAAGTCACCTTCTCTTCCTGGCACTTGTCAGCAGTCCAGTTGGGCTGTGCCCACATTCTCCACCAGCGTAACAGAGTGACCCCTTGGGGCTGCAATTCCACGCAGGATGCGACCCGAAGAAGCCAGCCCACAATGAGATCTCACTTAAAGGTTCTTTATTTATACCAGTCCATCTTCATATATATAAAATCCCAATAGTACTCTCATGCTCTTTTTCTGATGGTCCTCCTGGTCTAGCCCAGTCCCTCCGGCCAGGCACTTGCTCTCCTGCAACCAGTTTTGAGCAGAGCCTCTTACTCTGGCTCTCTACAATCCCATTACCAGGCTGTCCTCAGAGCCTCCTCTCTCCTTGGCCTGCCCTCTTATGACCTCTACGCTCAGTCTCTTGAGCTCTGAGCTGGGCCAGTCACACACAGGCTCAACTGCTGCTCATCCAATATTAATCAGTGGCCACTGAATAGCACAGCTAAGATGCATTTGGGACTGTCCTACACCACCACAGTGTCTGCACTTACCCAGATAGTGCTAACTCAGGCCAGCACTAGCTCTTCTTAAAGGGCCAGGCTCCCTTATCTAGTCTGCCCTACTACAGACCCCCTATGTAAGGGTCACTTCTCTGCTTACATATGGGCATTGATGATGACATGGAAGTTCTCTACAGCTGTCCAGTAGGTGTTGAGCCATAGATTGCATGGGGGAACCTCTGGGAACAATTTGGTGGCCAGCTGCAGGTTGTAAATGGACCACAGTCCAAAGATCTCCCACTCCTGCTCTACGGGAAGGGAATTCCACAATTGTGGAGCAGCCACCAAGAACATGTCTCTGCATGCCCTTGATGCACTGATGCTAAAACATAAGCGGGTGTTCCTGGTTGATCTCATTGGCCACAATGGAATATGGAGAAGGAGGCACTCTTCCAGAAATGTGGGGTCCAGCCCATTTAGGGCTTTATAAGTCAAAGTCAGCAACTTGAGCTGATCCCAGAAAATGATTGAAAGCCAGTGCAGTGGAGTAGCAGTGTAATGTGTTCTTGGCAACCCACCCCACCATGTTCTGTACCAGATGAAGCTTTTGAACAGTCATCCAGGGCATCCCATTGAGCTCTGAGCTGGCCCAACCACACCCAGACCCAGCTGCTTTTGAACAATCAAAAACAGCTGTCCACATTGGCCAGGTCTGAGTCTAAAAGCACTTGTTTTCTTCTGTAAGTGTAGGAACCATTTAGGATCTTCTTTTCTGAGAGCAAAACAACATCTGCTAATTTAAGTTCACAGAAGTGCTAGTTTGTTTACATTTGACATTTATTCAGTGTCAACCTGGATTAAGATGGCCAAAAAGCGTCTTGGTATTTCAGGCTCTTTAAACATAAGTTTAACAAAGGAGTCATTAGGCGAAGATGCTAACAAAATTGGGACAATAAAGGTTATATCTAGGCATGCTAATTGATTTGTAATTTTATTGTTTTGTTGAGATGTGTCTTTTGGGCAGTACTCTAGATTATCAGTAATGGTGCAGCCACATAAGCTGCGGAGGGCCTGATCTCCACGCAGCCCCATGGTGTGCAAGCACACCTGCCACACTGTAGGGACAGCATGTGGGCCAGGACAGATGGGTCACCCACCCCTGCAGGGCAGGCGGGCAGCTGTCAGATTTCCTGCCACAGCCGGAGTGGACTGAGGTGCCAGCCACACCAGCAGGCACCTGGCACTGTCCTACCTCTCTCTCCCGGCCTGACCAAAATCCTGCCAAACAGTACCCACTGCTGAAAACCTCGATGGGGAGCTTGCCGCACAACAGGGCAGAAGGACCCCAGGCACACAGGCTGCCATGCCTTGTGCAGCCTTACCTCATTTGGGGTGAGACTGCTATGTAGCAGGTCCTCAGCCTTTTCCTGAGGATGTATTGCATTGCAGCCAGCTGCTTGTCTTGCCACACAGTGGGAGAACATGTGGCAGCAACCGGTCACACACTGCAACGCATTGCATGGTATGACTGCTCAAAGAGGGTTACAGCTGCCTAAGGTGTGTTAGCCTGCTCAAGGCATCTTGGGTACCATATTTGGTACCTGAAATATGCGGCCTGAAACAGGTACCATATTTACTACCTGTTGCTGCAATTCCAGCTAGTTTATCAGGTGTTCAATTGGTACCCGAGTTGAGCACCTGATTATTTGAAATTCCATAGTCAAAAAACCTCCAGTTTACAAGAAGGGTTAAGGCTCTTGCAAATTCAATCATGCATTAAAAAGCATGGAAATTGCAAGTTAAGGCTCCCGCCTTAACATCCGTGCCATGTTAGTAGTAAAGACATTGTACAGTGTCACATATTGTGCTCACTTACAACTTAGGCTTCATGCACCCACACTTTGCCTTCATGTTTCAGTCCCAATCCTCTTTGCAGGTTGGGAACAACACTGAAGCTGGGGACAGAAGGGTGTGACCTGGCCCTTCACCCCCTCCATTTCCTCTTTAAGAAAGAAAAAACTTAGGAGTCCTGGCTCCCGCCCCTTCTCCCCATCTAATCTACTTGGTCCCAACCCTTTAACAGAGAACTCGGGACTCCTGGCTTCCATCCTGTCCACCCCACTCTAATCCAGTTGGCCGCGTTCCCTTCACAAGCAACTCAATAGTCCTGGTTCCTAGCTTGTTCTCCTCTCCCCTGCTCAGCTCCCAACCTTGTCACAGACAACCCAGAAGTCTTGGGTCCAAGTTGTCCCTCTAACCCCAACTCTCCTCACAGAGAACTCAAAAGCTCTGGGAGAAATACGGTGTTTATCTGTGTGTTTTATATGCAACAGAAATAAGAGTGTGTGTGGAATGACAAAAAACAAACAGGAGAGGAAGTGGAATAACAGGAAGGGAGGCTATTAAGACTCAAAAGACAGTGTGTCAGCTATGGTAAATGGGTTAAACGATAGGACTGCTCTCTCTGGTATCCCATCAGTCTTCTGAATTAGTTATTTAACTCAGAACCTTGTTGTTGTAATTATTTCTAATTCCTCCTGTCATTCCACCCACTTACTTGATCCTGCACACTCTTTGTATTTTTCCCTATTATTCCAACCATTTCGCTTACTGCATCTGGTGCCTTTATCATTATTTCACACCCTCTTGCCTTCCCCGTGTACTCCCAAAGATGCAGCTGCATTGTATTATTTCACAGTCACTTCATTGGATGTTGGAATGACAATAGTATTTATTTAGAAATTGGGATTGCTGTTGCCTCCATTCCTTCCAATGGCCATTCCATTTAATTTAATTTCAATGCATATCCAACTTAAAGTTTAAATTAAACATTTGTATATGACTGTACCCAGCTTCGCTGTGCTCTGGGAGGGCAGTGGGGACCAGTGGGTAAGAGGAAGGGTTGTGAGACATTACTCAGTTGTCCCATTCTCCCGAACTGATATGAAAGAATAGAGGGAATGGAGGGGGTGAGGGGCCAGCTCACACCCTCCTGTCCCCAGCTTGCAGAGGAAAAGGATTGGAACTGAAAGACGAAGGCAAAGTGTGAGTGTATGGAGCCTAAGCTGAAAGTGAGCACAATATATGAGACTGTACAATGTCTTGACTGCTAACATGGCATTTCCATGCTTTTTAGTGCATGATTGAATTTACAAGAGCCTTAACTCTTCTTATAAACCAGAGGTTTTTTGACTATGGAATATCCAAGTTTTTTGTTAAATACAAAGCACACCCCCTGCCCTCGATCCCTTGCCCCCAGACCCAAAGTGCCCCTGTATCCTTGCCCCACACACCCAAAGCACCCCTTGCCCCCCCCAAACCCCAAGCATCCTCCTGACCTCGCTCCCTTGCCCACACCCAAAGTGCCCTCCACCCTTGTTCCCGCCATCACTCCACAGCACCCTGAAACCCCCAGGCACAATTGCCTCAAGCCCCACTCAGGGAAGGGAAATACAGGAGAAGGGGTGGCAAGCAGCACTCATCTTCAAAGCAGCCCCGCCCCTCCCCATAGGCTATTATGGGGTTTTTCACATCCTCATAACTTTAAAACTACTAATCAGATTTACAAATAAAACCCCAAAGGCACCCCCTAGCAGCCGCCTTTAATTTTCTAAAAGCCTAATTCTTCCTCCCCACCAACACTCAACCCCTCTACCCGCCCAGATCGAGATGGTCTGACTAAATGAAAAATCAGGCTTGAAAGTGCAGTTTTCAAACTGCAGTATCTCTGCTTTTATCCAGTTGATTCCACTGATATTTTGCAGCATAAACCGTTTACCCCAGTGATACTCCACAACAAATTTCACAATCCTAGCTTTGATCATGCCAATTTTAGAACAAATAGAATGTTGGGACTTTATACTGTAGCATGCAACACACATTAACTTTTAGAGCACTCCTGCTCCAATAATATTGGATATTGCTGTTACTGATTTTCCATTTTCCATTTTACTGACAGATTTCAGGAATGGAAAACTGGTAAATTGCCATTGATATGGGTGAGTTAGTAAATCAGTATGGAGGGTTGGTACGTTGGGAAGCCCATCAGACATTAATTGGGTACCGATTAATACCCGATGTTACCGGGTCGAATTGAGTAACGTAATTTTGATGGGTATACTCATTTTGTGGATGCCCATTTCAGCTCTACATTCCAGTTAATGCTCAAAAAGGATTGGGGTGATCTGGGCTTGATTGCCTGTTCTGACAGTTTTCTTGTGTGCTTCTAATCTCTCATTGCCTCAGCTTCTCATAAGAAAAATTGGGAAATTGATCCTACCTACCAGAGGTGCTGAAATACACTTGACCATTTGCAGAAGACCTATAAAGAAATTCCTCGGTAACATTATATTAACATTTTTAAGGTACTTGTAAAATAGACTTTCGCACACCACCACCAAAGGGAATCCTTCTTCCAGAATCACAGGGGAAAATTCATTGCTAAGGATTTCTAGCTTCTTAGACCATGCCCAGCATCACAGAAAAGACATGGTGCCTGATCAACCTTCCATCGAGGTTAATGTGAATTTCAGCATGGCTTCAGTGGGAGCAAGAACAGGACTAGCCAACATCTTTAATGTAAATCTCAAGCGCCATACTCTGCCATGATTTTTTAAAAAGGCCATATAGGGTTCCAGAGAGAGAGAAGGGCATGTTATTAAAAGTGTAAAAGTGACTCCGTTGGCTGCCTCTTTGTGTTGGTAAAATCCTTTCTTCTTATCTTAAAGGCAATAACAACCTCTTCCAAAGGCAACAAGAACACTCCTAAATACAAGAATTGGGTTTGGATCAGGCCCCTATAAAACTGCTGCTTTTGGTCTTATCCACAGGTGCAATGAATCAGTCTTTTTCAGTAGCATATAATGAGGAGCGCTGCAACAATCTAACCTCAAGGTATTTTCCATAATAAGAGACTCTTTAAGTAAGTGGATTGTTTTTCTGAGAATCAGAAGAAAAAGGTGTGTTTTTTTTAGTGAAAATCATGGTAGTGAGTCAGAAACTGTAAATATGTTTTTTTTGAAGGACAGGATTTCTTTGTACTGAAAGTACCGTGTGTAGGTACTGCAGGGAACCCAAAAACAGGGCATGAAATTACAGCCTGCCATCTGTCTTCACCTACTTAAGCCTTCACTCCTGCCAGACAAAATTAAAATTCAGCATCCGTGTGGGATGATCTGTTCGGAAGCTTTTTTGAATGACAGGCAAAGTATTCACCACACAATTATACTAGACCTAACAAGGCTGACTTGAGAGGTCAAAGCTTTTTATCTCATGATCTTCTACAGGGAAGGCATCACTTTTTGCCTCCATCTCTCTCCTTTTTTTGGTCTCTGTTGCAGAAAGATATGCTAATATTTCATCTGCAGTGTGTTGTTTTCTTGGTGCAGAGAGAAGAGCAATATAAAGAGATCAATGAGAAGGATGCAGTTACATTACCACACATCTTTTGACAAGACTGGTAGCTAACTTTGGAGCTAACTGCTCTGAATAATCAAATCCAGAAACTTGTAACGGAAAATGTGGTCTCTCTAAACTCAACAAGCGAAGTTACAGAATTTATGAACTTGGTAAACTGTCTTTCTATTTGTTGGACTTTATAAACATGGTTTGACAATTCTTAGCTGCTATCCTTGTGTATGATGGTCACCGCTTGGTGGTCACAACCAAATCACTGGGGGGTGGGGGGGAGAGCATTGGGACTGAGACCCATATTCACTATTACTACACATTTCTATAGCAACACTAGACATAGCAGCACTTTATAGTCACAGATTTTGGAGACAGATCTAGGCCCAGTGAGCTTACAATCTAAAATGAACAAGGTTGAGGGAACACAGCGAGAGACAGACAGACACGCACACGCGCACACACACACACACACACACCCATTTTACAGATGGGAAACTGAAGTTGAAAGGTTGTGACTTGCCCAAGGCTACCCAGTGAATTCATTGTTAGGGCAAAATCTGAATCCTGACTTCTCAGGACCAAGTCCAGCACCATCCACTACACCACACTGGCTCTCAGTTGTTTCCTATTTCACAAGCCCTCAGAACAGGGTGGTTTTCTGCTTATCAACTCTGGCATGTAAAATAGATGGTTTCATGTCATCTGAGACATATTCATGTTTATACAGGTTATAAACTCTGCTGGCAGACTATTTCGTATGAATATACTACTGCACATAGTCCGGTGTGCCAATGAGAAACATATATTTGTATAACCTCAATAGTTACAAAATATTGGGAGAAATTGCAACAATTTACATGTTTTCACATATTTTATCTTTCATGTAGAAAAGCTAAGAAAATTCTTAGACAAAGCACTTTTTGATGCAGAAAAAAAGCAGAACTAGATGCCGATGTTTAATAAAAAGTATACACTCCTTGACCTTTTTAGACTAGCAGATAAGCTTTCTCATTTTTATATTTCAGCGGAGTTCCTCTATTTGACCTCACAATTCTGTTGCTGCGTCACTACTGGTATGTGAAAAATTTAGAGCAGGATTCAATTTAAAATGTTTGTCTTCCATAGAGAAGAACTCCCTGAAAGGCTGAAGAAGTCAGATTCTCTCATGACCTTGCCATGGTAACTGGGTGGGTTTTGTTGTTGTTGTTGTTGTTGTTGGGTTTGGGGTTTTTTTTGCAGGGGGGTTGAATCAAAGCTTACTTTTGTTTTTCAGATGATGCCTCGGTATTAACCAAATATGTTTAATTTTTATAAAGTTGCATCTCTGCTCATTCTAATGTTGTTTTTTCTCCCATTGTGTATCACAATGGGTAAAAACAGATGTGCGAGTGGTGCAGCACCTCTTTAACCCAGACTGGGGTGGGACACAGCGGTGGCCACTCTCTAGGTTTTTGGCAAACACTAAACAAATGTGCCTGCTACCGGGAGAGCAATTCACCATCTGCACAACCAGGGCAGGGAGAGTCACAAAAGGCATGCAGGACGCCAGCCAGTCCCACCTCGCTCCTAGCCCCCGGCTACCAGCATGACAGGCAGCCATGGCAATCAACATGGCACCCAGCCATGATGCCTAGTCATGGCAGCACTCACCCTGCAGCAGGGATGGTGGGGTCGAACAGACGTGTTGGTCCCCTGTGGTCCGTGTTGGCCCATGTGAGTGGCCCTTGGTCTGGAATGGTCACCTGGGATCTTCAGTAGGACTCATTCTGGTTCAGCCACCTACCCACCCCGCAGCCATCCCAGGCCAACATCTGGCGGTGTGGGACCCTCATCATGTCTGTCTAGGGCTGAAACTCAGTATCGTGTTTTTCTTGGTTATCATTAGGGCTGTACCAAATAGCAAATACTACTCCCATGCACTCCTTAACTGGCCTACTTATCTCCCCCACCCCCTCATTCTTACTCTCCCTTCTTCCTGTCAATCCTTATCGATGGGATCACCATCCTTCCTGTCCCCCAAGTCCATAGCTTAGGCTTCATCTTTGACTCACCTCTTTCTTTTAAACCCTACATCATCAACTCTGTTGCCAAATCCTGTCGCCTCTCCCTCCATAACATTTCTAGTTTCACCCTTTTCTCTCTGTCTCCTCTGCCAAAACCCTTGTTCATGCCCTGATCAGCTCTTGCCTCGATTATTGTAGCCTCCTTCTCACTGGCCTCCCCTTTCTCCCCTTATCTCTGTCCAAAACTCTGCTGCCAGAGTCATCCACCTCGCCTGTCACTTCGACCATGTACAGCTCCTCCTCTCCTCTCTTCACTGGCTCCCCCTTCCTGAGTGAATCATGCACAAGCTCCTAGTCTTCTCCTATAAAGCTCTTCACAACCTTGCTCCCCGCTACCTCTCTGCGCTAATTTCCCTCCGTACTCCAGTCCGTGAACTCTGCTCCTCCTGTCCCCTCTCTCACCTTCCCATGCCTCCCCTGTTCCCCTAACCGCCTTTGTCCCTTCTCCCTAGCTGCGCCCATACCTAGAACTCCCTCCCTGCCCACATCCACCTCGTCCCCTCCCTTCATACCTTCAAATCCCTTCTCAAGACCCACGTCTTCCGCTCTGCCCTCCCCAACTCCTCGCTCCCCTCACCTAACTCCTGCTGATATCCTCCATCCAGTACAATCTGTTACCTGAGATCTGTGTACTCATATCCTCACTACACAGATGAGCCAGCTATCATTCTTGATGTAACCAAGCCAAACACATGCACCTGGGCCCTTGCATTTTTGTGAATATTACACTCCTGTCTCTCCCTCTGTTCCCCTTCCTTCGTCTCCACCACACCCCCCCCGGGTCTCTCAGATTGTAAGACCGTGTCTATTCCATTACTTTGTAAAGCACCAGGTACATTGCTTACGCTATATAAATGCTTGCTAATAATAATAATAATAATAATAATAATACTCGGACTGAGTTCCGAGTAATCGACCCAATTACTCGGTGGCCCTTCGGTGCTGTTTCCGAAGTTTCAGAATTCAGACTCAGAATTCCAGACCTCTGAAAACTTCAGAAAGTTCAGAACTGTTTGGTGCTGGGAGGGCCTCTAAGCAGACATTCACACACACCCCAGGGGCACCCTCTTGGCAGTCTGGTCTCATGGTGCCAAGCAGATGGCAGAACAGTAAAAGTTGCACTTTACAATTAGGCTCTGCTGTGCCATGCCACAGCCTAGACAACACACACAACTCCGCAAAACAGTGAAGAAATAAATTCCACCAAAAGTCAGCAAGCCCAGCAGTCTCAAAATTAAGAAACCAGACATTCATTCTCTCACGCTCACGCTCACGCTCACGCACCCTCTTGACATGACATTGGTACTGTGGCACTGGTAACTTGAACAGACCAGGCAAAGGGAAGTGGAGCCAGGCAGAGAGATCCCAGTCTAGCCTCATGGGGCCAAGCAGCCGGCAGAACAGTAGAAGTTACACTTTACAATTAGGCTCTGCTGTGCTATGCAGCAACCACAGCCTTGGTAAAAAAAAAAAAAGAAAGACGACCACACACACAACCCTGCAAAAACAGTGTGCAACTGCGTGGAGAAATAAAAATCCCACCAAAAGCCAGCCAGCCCACCCACCAGTCATGGCTTGACTACTGCAATGCACTCTACATGGGGCTACCCTTGATAACAATCCGGAGACTTCAGCTGGTGCAGAATGTGGAGGCCCGCCTCCTGATGGGGATGGGTGCCATGAGCACATTATGCCAGTACTCTGTTCTCTGCACTGGCTGCCTATAGTTTTCTGGGTTCACTTCAAGTTGTTGTTTTTAACCTTTTAAAGCCCTACATGGCTTTGGCCCTGTCTATCTATGGGAATGCCTCACCCCCCGTGTTCTTGATCAGCCCCTGCGGTCTTCCAGGGGTGCCCTGTTGGAGGTTTCCCGGGGGGGGGCACATTTCAAAGGGCATTCTCTGTTACTGTGTTGCGACTCTGGAACTCCCTCCCGGCAGAGGTTAGACTCTCCTGGGACCTCTCCATATTTCGTAGTCAATGCACATCTGATTATTTCACCAGGCATTCAGTGAGGGGGATGGGGACGGGAGGGATTAAGCTGGTTTAATTTGAGTTTTAATGTCTTAATGATTTTATTCTTGTATTTTGTTTACTTATATTGGTTGTATACCACCCTGAGTTGCTGCATAGTGAATAGGGTAGTATAGAAGTATTTGAAAATAAATACATAAATAAATTAAATAAAATTATAACAACACCCACAAGCAAGAAACCAGACATTCTCATACATGCACTGGGGCACCCTCTAGCCTTGGCATGGTATTGCTACTGTGGCACTGATAACTTGAACAGACCAGGTATGAGGAAGTGGACCCAGGCAGAGAGATCCCTCTGGCCTCATGGTGCCAAGTGCCAACCAAGCAGCAGGCAGAACTGGAAGCAATGTAGCACCCAATTATTATTATTTTTAAAAAGCATGACATGGTTAAAGGTAAAAGTAATTCCCATACCCCAGCATTGGCCCTATGGACAGGACAGGCCAAACTATACCATGCCATGCCATGCCATGCTAGGCCGGGCCAGGCACCCCTCCCCCAGCCAATTACTTACAGATCCAGCACTGTAACACACAGCCAAATTCACCAAAGAGAATGGGAAATGGCTGCAGCCACTTTTATTTTGCCCTGCCAGCCAATCAAAAGCTTGCCCTTGGCCAACCAATTAAAACTTGCCATCTGGCAGGCTCACCATCAGTCAACTGTCCCCTCCTATACCCCCCTCCTACCAAATATGGCACTAAGTTTCATTTTCAGAAGAAGCTCAACTGTCCACCATCCCCGCACGTGCGCAGCAGTTTCCAAAGTTTTCTGAAGAACGCCCTTGGTTCTTGGAACTTCAGACTTTAGACTTTTGGAACCAAATAACTTAATCTTTGGTGAATTCCAACGTTTTCCGAAGACAGAGTTTCAGTTCTAGTTATCATTGAGAATCACCATTCAACTTATTTTAAGTGAGAAACAATAATCGCGAAAAAGACCTATTCTCGACATTTCTCAGTTGAGAATTTTTTCTTGAAATACCATTTGCAGTTTACTGCAATTTACTGTTTACTGTATAGCAATTTATCATGTACTGTTTACTGTGTACTGCCTTCATCCCGGTAATGTGCATGCGCAAAATGCCAAATGCCATTTTGCACATACACAATTACCGGGAATAACACGGTACATGGTAAGTGGTACACAGTAAATTGATATATGGTAAATTGCAGTAAATGGTGTATGGTAAATGGTATTTCGAGAAAAATTTCTCAGCCGAGATCTCGATTTGTTATCAAGGTTGTATTGAGAGCTTGGTGACAATTCTTGAATCTCACAAAAATACAGCAAAAAATATTGCTTCTCATTTCAAACTTAGTTTTTACCCAATATGTTCCTATATGTTTCAATGGACTGAAATGTATATATATTCAAGTGCAGGGGTCAGTTTTGTCTAGAACATACCCAATCATTTTGTGCATTGCTTACATTGCAAAGATTCTACTTCTCCTGCCATAATTTTCCATGATTCCAACATATTAACATCATAAAAAATAAATAACTAATTGGTTTGGTTTTTAGGTTTCATGATATCTAACTTTTACAGATGTTGAAATTTAGAAGAAAGAGATAACAAAACTCAGAAATGTTTTCATGGCTAAGCTTGCTTCCTTTTCACATGTATTGTTTTACCAGTAACAAATTTATTACGTCTATATTTTTCAAGCATCACTTTTAATCTTAGACACCTCATGTTTACTTTCACCAGTGAAATGCATAAGTTGCAGTTTAAATATCATATTCCACTAGCTGAATCAATGGAAGATGATTTATATTAATAACAATGAGTGCTAGCTACTTAATCAAACTTTGTTGAAGAAAGATGTAGCAAACATGGGAGATAACCTTAAATGTGTGTAATTGATTCATTTGGTTAAGCTTCAGATGTGTTTGCAATGTACAAGTAATTGATTATTGGATGTTCTCTGTTTATCATATTAAAGACAATGATGTATTCTTCCCTGAATGTAAGCATGCAGCTTCCATTAGCATTGAAGTGAGTAATGCACATTGCACAAGCATCAAGGAGATAAAATATCCCCCCCTCCCCAAGGTCCTTACTTTTCACATCAGGAATTAAATCATATGGAGAGGGGAAAGATATTGCAAAAGGACAAGTATTTTGCATGTACAAGCTGTTGAGCCATGTTCTCCCCCCCACTTCACTCACTCCACAGAGCTGGTGGGCGTGTACAGGTTAACAGTTTACTCATCTGACCACTTTGCATTTATCCATATTTTAATGGTCAGATAAATAAATGATCACTCTATAGGTAGCTCAGGGTATAGACTAGAGCCAAAAAAGTTGTGCATAGACCGTGTGGCAGTTCTTTGCACAAGGGTAAATTTTACTTGTGGTTTAAAAAGTGCCTGGCCTTTATAGAAAGTCAGAACCATAACTAAGTTATGGCCAATGTGGCGGTGGCCACAGGTGCATTTGCATGTGGGGCGCCAACCAACCAGGCCCCGGGGCAGCTGAATCATCAGCTGTGTGTCTGTTGTGCCACAGCTGCCTGCCCAGACTCGCTTAACTCCTGCTTCTGCCAGCCAGTGCTGATCAGGAGTGCTTAGCCAGTACTTATAGGGGTAGCTCTGCCCACCACAAGAAGTCCCAGCACCCACCCATTATTACTGGCTAAGCACTAAGGGGGTCTGGGGCAGGCAGCCATGGCACAACAGACACAGAGCTGGTGATTCCACTGCCCTGGGCCATGGTTGGTTGGTGCCCCTCATGTAAATGCACCCATGGCCACTGCCACATTGGCCATAGGCTAGTTATGGCTCTGTAGACAGTTTTGGTAGAGGTGATACATGTAACTTCTGCCAGCCTTGAACTCTGTTTTGATTATGATGAGGGAACTCTAAAACCTGGTCAAAGCATCATCCAGCAATACTACCCTACCATTCACAACTGTGAACACCAAACTGCTATATAAATGTTAATGAAATAGGGTTCTCAAGAGACTGTTAGTGGGCAGGGGCATTCTTAGACATGTTTGATTGGGGTAGCCACACACAGCCCCTTCTAGGAGGGGACCTATCAGAGTCTTTGAGCATACCATCCTGCTGTCGACTCAACCTTAGGAGAGGTTCCAGTAGGGTATCTAATAGTGTTTCTAGATCAAAATTCCAAGAATAAGGGTTGCTATGGACCTATGGTGTTCCAAAATAAGGACACCCATTGTGCTCCTTGAAGTTGTGGTGAGATGATCTGAAATAAAAAATGTCTATTATGTTCTTTGGAGCTGCAGGGGTCTGAAATAAGGGATGTCCCCTTGAAATAAAAAATTTCTCTTTTAAAAAAGGCAACACTAGTATCTGAATACACCGACCTGTGTTAGGGAGAGAGTGACTAATATCACAGCTGAAGTAGGTGATCAGAAAAACAGATATATTTGACAATTGCTCATTTCAGATGGACATGAACAAAGCAAATATGAATAACTATTAGTTACCACTTCCTTTGTTCATTTTGGTTTGGTTGCTTTGGTTTGGAAAGTTGGCCAAACAACTGAATAGCCATGCTGAAATAACCAAAACAAACGAAGTATCCAAAGGGAAATATCTGAATTCGTTATATTCAGATAGCTATCCAAATAAGTAAATTATGAAATTGGAACTTCAGTGGATGCATTTCATTGGTTAAAATAAATGGGGTATTTGTTTCCGTTCTAATTAATAAAGGCTGCTATCGTGGCCATAATTGGTAAGATGATCTGAAATAAGAGATGTCCATTATGTTATGTTCACAATTCTGGATGATGCCACAGGCCCTATTTTGGTGTGGTTGGTCCGGCCAGGTTTCTCAGTGATCCATCAGCCTCGTGCAGAATGAAGAGGTGGGGGTGGCTTTGATTTTTTCATCCCGCCTATGATGCATGAGGTGGCCCATGCCGGAAGCAGGGACCTTGGAGTGCCTGGCCATGTCCTGTGCTGCTGGGGCATGACCAAGATTTATGGTTCTGTTGGTATATAGACCCTCAGGTAATGTATGGGGATTTGGGGGTGGATTCCTGGAGCTGGTGTTGCTGTTGGAGTGTCCCAGGATGCTTGTCCTTGGGGACTTTAATGTGCATGGCAGTCGTGGCTCTGGGGATCCAGCTTCTGAGTTCCTGGATGCAATGACATCTCTGGGTTTTACCCAGAACATCCAGCAGAGCACCCTTGTTTGAGAGCTGGGCTTTCCGGTTTCATATGCTCGTGTCACCCCTCCTGGGTGGTCTGACCATCACCTCGTATGTTTTAGTGTGGGTGCTTCCCTACCTTACAAACAGTACTATAGCCAATCAATTGTTGTACGGCCATGGAAATAGCTGAATCCGATGAATTTCAGCAACCTCATTATTAATACTGGAGTTAATACATTTCCCCCTTCCAATCAGGAGGTTGACAGGGTCACCAATGGCTATTTTCAGCTGTTAGAGGGGTCCTCGATTCTGTGGCTCCTCGCTGGACCCTGGTTATCCTGACAGCCTGTAGACCACTGTGGAATAACCGTGATCTGGTGGACTTAAAGAGGCTGGGGTGTAGATTATAGAGAAGATGCTTGAGGAGCCACCTGGAGACTGATCTTCAGCTGTATAAAGAGTTTATGCGGGTGTAGAGAAGGGCTATTACTGAGGCCGAGCGCTTGTACTTGTCCTCGGGCATAGATGCTGCAGGGAACAGATCAGCACAACTGTTTCAGGTGATGTCTGGCCTGGTGAATCCAGACTCTGTCAATCCATCTACAGTGTGTCTGCCACCCTCAAATACACGGAGGTCCACCCCCTCCTCAAGAAACCATCTCTTGATGTTGGAGTGCTTGCCATTTATCATCCAGTGTCCAGTCTGCCTTTCCTCGGGAAGGTGATTGAGAAGGCTTTGGCTTTGCAGCTTCAGAGACACCTGGACTTTAACAATTTGAGGGGAAATTCCAATTGGTGTTCAGGCATTTTCATGGGGTAGAGACCGCACTTGTCAGGGTGATGAATGATCTACTGATGATTTTAGATTGAGGACAGCTGGCCAGCAACATTTGATGCAATTGACCATGCGTTGCTGCTTTGGCAGCTGAGGGATGTTGCTGATGTGATGGGAGCTGCCAGTCTGTGGTTTCTAAGGGTAGGAAGTTTGGTTCTCCCGGTATCCGATACTGCCGGTATTTTGCTGTACCGGCAGTATCGGATGAATCCGGTTATTGGGGGTACCAGTACCGGTTCCCCGTGCCGGATTTGTTTACATTGAAATGAATGGCTGCAATGTAAAAGAAAGAAAGAAAGAAAAAAAAAAAGTTTCCCCTCCCCCGTCCAGGCTGTGCGGGTGGAAGGGGGGACCCCCCACCCACCCACCCTGCCCAGCCTGGATTTTTAAAGAATATTTTTTTAGCCGAAGTCCCTGCTAGTGCAGGCTCTGGGCCGCTGCTGTGCCGGCGGCACCGACCCAGAGCCTGCACCAGCAGGTACTAGGGTGATCCCTAGAGTGAGGGGTGGTTTTAATACCCCCCCCATCCCAGGGATCACCCTACCCCCCCACCCAGAGATCGTCTACCTTTTGTGCTCCGGGCGGTGGCTGCACGGCAGTCTGGTGGCTTCAGCGCTGGCTGGCTTCAGCACTTGACTAGGCCTTCCGGGGAACTTCCGGGTTTCCCCGGAAGGCCTAGTAAAGCACTGAAGCCAGCCAGCGCTGAAGCCACCAGACTGCCGTGCAGCCGCCGCCCTAGTAAACCACCCCCTACCCCAGGGATCACCTTAGTACCTACTGGTGCAGGCTTCAATGGGAAAATACCGGTACCGGTATACCGGTTCTAATCCGGTAAACCGGGTTTTTGGGAACCGGTATCTGGTAAAACCGGTATCCGTTTTTTTGAGTGAAGTCCCACCCCTAGTGGTTTCAGTCATACCTGGAAGGGAAGAGTCAATCGATGATGATGGATGGATTAGATATGCATCATCCCCGAGGAGACTGAATTACAGCATCCCTGAAGGTTCTATTCTTACACCTAAGTTGTTCAGCTTGTACATGCAACCCTTTAGGGGTGTCATGATGAAGCATGGGGTTGAGTATCAACAGTATGCTGATGATACAGAACTGTATATCTCTTGCTTTGTGAGCCCTGCCAACTCGACTTCTGCCTTGGAGGAATGCCTGAATGACATAGCTGCCTGGATGCGTTGAATCTACTTCGTGCCAACGTAGCTCTGACGCATCCAGGGCTTCCCTCAATCTGGGGAAGACTGAGGTGATGTTGGTGGGAAGGGGAAGCTGATATGAAGATGCTCTTGCCTCCCTCACATCCCTGAATGCGACTGGGGTCTGCGTAGAGATAATGGGCCAATTAAAGAACTTGGGTGGTGTTTTCTACTGTGCTCTGTCCATGACAGCCCAGGTGTTGGTCATGGTTCAGAAATGCTTTTTTCAACTATGCAAATTGCATAAGTTATGCCCTTATTTGACTGACTTTTCCACAGTGACCTATGGTCTGGTGACTACGAGGCTTGACTTTTGTAACTCTCTCTCCTACAGGCTGCCAGAAGTGCTTATCCATCGCTTGCAGCTTGTTCAGCTTACTGGTTTAGGCAGCCATGATCATAGTAGGCCCTCCCTGTGCTCTCTGCATTGGCTGCCTGTGGAGTGATGGATTGAGTTTAAGATCATGCTGCTGGTTTTTAGGGCCCTGAATGGTTTAGGCCCAGGCTATAGACCTACTTCTGGAACCTCACACTGATGGGTATCTGTGTTCAGGAACCATCCACTGTTTCAGGGTTCTGCCATCATGCCTGAAGTTGGCAGGCGATCAGGCTTTTGCTGTAGCGGGTCCCTCAGTGTGGAACTCCCTCCCTCTGGATGTTCATCTCAGTTCCTCCCTCCTTACCTTTTAAAAAGCACTTGAAATCATATTCTCTAGGTACTTATAGGATCCACTGACGGTTCTTTCAATATACTTTGTCCTCCCTTTTCACCTGCCCCATTTAAAATTTTTAAATTGTTTTAAATTGTTTATATGGTTTTTAACTTTTGTGAAGTACTCTGAGTGCCACATAATGCAGGAGGGTGCTATATAAATAACATTATTAATTATTATTATTATATTCATTCCCTTTAGTTCATTACTGCTGGTCCCTCTAACAGTCAAACATTAAAGAAATTCTAATACTGTCTGTTCAGCCTTGCTGCTCAGCAAGCTGACAATCTATAAAGCTAATGTTTGGGGGTCTAATATTTTAGATGATATTTCTAAATCAAATTTATCACTTGCCGAATAATTTCATTTTATTAATCTATAACCTGTAATCTTATACTTTCATATATTTAAACGTCACTCACGTTCCCAATAGCAATCATCCTTTTGCTGACCTCTTCTTTGATCTTTGTCCCATGTCCGACCATTACCTTGCTTCCTTCAACCTCTCCCACCAGCCCGCATCTTCTTCCCCAGCTCCATGCCCCTTCCGTGATTTGCAGGCTCAACCCTTTAGACTTGACTTCCTCCCTCTCCTCCCTCCTCCTTCCTGTCTTCTACTCCTCCTTCCCCCGACACCGCCATCTCGTCTCTCAACGCCTCTCGCCACGATCCTTGACTCTCTTGCCCCCCTCTCCTCCTGCCCTGTTTGACCCCAAAACCGCGTCCTTGGCTCACCCCTACTATCCACTAACTCCAATCCTGCACCCGAGCTACTGAACGCCTCTGGCGCAAATCCCACTCCCACCCTGACTTCCTCCACTATAAATTCTCCCTCTCCTCCCTCTCTTCTGCTATCTCCCTGGCGAGGCAACACTACTATGCCTCCCGGGTTGAATCCTACTCTCGTGACTCCCGTCGCCTCTTCTCCACCTTTGACTCCCTTCTCAACCCCCCTGTCCCCCTCCACCCTCTTCCCTTTCTGCTAAGGCTCTCGCGTCATTCTTCACCTCAAAGATTGACAAGATCCGCCAGGACATTGCTTCCCACCTGTCCCCTCTCCCCACTCCCTCCCCATCCCTTCCCCACCCCCCTGTCTCCTCTTCTTCTTCCCTCCTGCCTCCCTTGAGGAAATCTCCTCTTTGCTCTCTTCCTCCAACCCCTCCACCTGCCCTCTCGACCCAGTCTCCTCACACCTCCTGACCTCCATTGCTTCCACTGTTGCCCCCCCCCTTTTACATGTTATTAA
>QEPC01006720.1:3091408-3107126 GCA_003113815.1 Sphenodon punctatus | reverse complement strand
GCTAAATCAATCTAATGCTACTCTAAATAAATCCAAAAACAGGGGAAGGGAATCAGGGATGGAATATATAGTGGGAGGAGGGGGAGGATTCAATGGAGGGTAGGGAGAAAGAACACAGGGATGGGTAAAAAATAAAAATAACACCTAAATCTATCTATCTAATCTAAATAAATGATACTAGGGAGGTAAATGTGTGGGATGGGTGAAATAGGAGGAGGATGGCAATGGATTGGGAGGTACACAAACTGCTAGGAGAGGGAAACTTCTGAAAACGCCTGCTGACAGGATCAGTGGCTAGCTCAGAAGGTGTTGGAAGGAGGGAGGGCAATGACTTTTGTTACTTGCTGTGCCCGCCTTACCACAGCCCCATTGGCTCTGCGCAGCCTAGCCCCCCCCCCTTCCCCCATGTCCAATCGCAGACTGCCAAGTCAGTGGTCTGAGGAGAAAAGGGATGGTGATTGGGCAGGCTAGCTGCTACTCCAAGCCTCTCCACCCCTGGTGCCAGAAAGTCTGCTCCTCAGTTGCCTCCCCCTCCCTGGGTCTTCCAGTCATGTTTTCCCCACCTGATGGGCCTTCCATTCATTTTTTCCTGTCCAATCTCACCCAAATGCAACCGAACTGTTTGGTCATTTTCGAGTTCGGTTCGAACGTTCGGTTCGGTCGCCCAAACGGACCGAGTTCGGTCCAAACTCCGAACATCTGAATCGCATTTGCACATCCCTAGTTATTGAATGGTGGTGGCCCAGCAGCTCCAGGGCCATCTGGATAGCATTGATTTTCTGGATCCTTTTCAATCAGGTTTTCATCCAGGATATGGCACCGAGACTGCGTCCGGTGGCCTTGGTAGATGACCTCTGCCAAGATATGGATTTAGGACATTCAGCACTTCTAGTCCTATTAGATCTCTCGGCAGCGTTTGATACGGTGGACCCTGGGTTGCTTTTGAGACAGTTGCGGACCCGGGGTGTGGGGGGAGGGCTGTGGACGGGACTGTCTTAGGATGGTTCCGCTTGTTCCTCTCAGGGAGAAACCAGCGGATGGTGCTGGGGGAAGAAACATCTGGCCCCCGGGAGCTCACTTGTGGTGAACCACAAGGTTCGATTCTGTCTCCAATTTTATTTAACATGTATAATCAACCCCTGGGTGAGGTTGTGAGACAGTTTGGTGTGCGTTGCCACCAGTATGCTGCTGATACCCAGCTTTACCTCTTTTTTTCAATGAACCCAGGTCCTGCAGTTTTGGTGCTTTCCCAGTGCTTGCTAGCAGTGAGTGACTGGCTGAGGCTGAGCAGACTGAAGCTGAATCCTGATAAGATGGAGCTGTTGATGGTGGGTAGGGCAGTGGAGGTGATGGCTCCCCTTGTGGAGAGGATCCACTCCCCGCTGGCCCCTCAGGTGCGGAGTTTGGGGTTTGTTAGACCCTGGCCTCCGCCTGGATCATCAGGTGGAGGCGGTGGCAAAGGGAGCCTTTCGTCAATTACATCTTGTGTGGAGGCTCCAGCCATATGTTTCAAACTCTGACCAGTGGCCACCCTCATCCATGCATTCATCACCTCAAGGCGGGATTACTGCAACACGCTGTACATGGGACTGCCCTTGGTGACGACTCGGAAGCTGCAGCTGGTGAAAAATGCAGCAGCCCATCTCCTGATGGGGACAGTCTATAGGGAGCACATTACGCCAGTGCTCCGGGCTCTGCACTGGCTGTCTATAGCATTCCAGGCCCAATTCAAGGTGCTGGTTTTGACCTTTAAAGTCCTACACTGTCTGGGCCCCTCCTATCTAAGAGACCGCCTCACTCCCCGGGCCGTGGAGCGACCTCTGCAGTCTACCAGGGTTGCCTTCTTGGAGGTTCGGGTGAACCGGGGGGCCACGATGGAGAGGGCATTCTTGGTGGCCGCACCACAGCTGTGGAACTCCCTCCCAGAGGAAGCTTGCCTGGCTCCCAGCCTGTTGGCCTTTTGTCGGGTCTGTAAGACCTGGCTGTTTGTCCAGGCCTTTGGGGGAGGGGGGGAATAAGGGTGGGTTTTTTACCAGTAGTTTTACCTCTTTGTTTTTATTGTTTTAGTAACCCCTTTTATGTATTGTTTTTATAAATTGTTTAAAATATCTTGTGAGCTGCCCCAAGCTGCCATAGGGCTAAAGGGAGTGGGATATAAATTATTGAATAAATAAAATAAATGAATAAATAAATAATATACTTAGTCCCAGCCCTGTAACAGAGAACTCAGGACTCCTGGCTTCCAGACTCTCCACCCCACTGTAATCCAGTAGGCTGCACTCCCTTCACAGGCAATTCAATAGTCCTGGTTCCAAGACTGTTCTCCTCTCCCCTGCTCTCAAACTTGTAACAGACAACCCAGGATTCCTGAGTCCAGGTGGCCCCTCTAACCCTGTAGCCTCCACTCCCCTCACAGAAAACTCAAAAGTCCTGGGAAATAAGTTTGTCTGTATGTGTCCTATGGAACAGAGGTGTGGGTGTGGTTAACAACAACAACAAAGCAACCAACCAGGAGAGGAAATGGACTAACAGGGAGGGAGGCTACTGAGAGTCAAAGGATAAGAAGTCAGCTATGGTAAGTGGGTAAAATGATAGGACTGCTTCTTCAGATATCCCATCAGTTTTCTGAATTAGTTATTTCACTCAGAACTTTATTATTGTAACTATTTGTAATTCCTCCTGTCATTCCACCCACTTACTTAATCATTCCACTTACTACATCTGGTGCCTTCCTCATTATTTCACACCCTCTTGCCTTCCCCATGTACTCACAAAGATGCAGTTGCATTGTATTATTTCAGTCACTTAATTGGATGTTGGAATGACAATTGTATTTATTTAGAAATTGGCACCGTTGTTGCCTCCATTCCTTCAAATGGCCATTCCATTTTATTAATTTCAATGCATACCCAACTTAGTTTTAATTAAACATTTGTATACAACTCTACCCAGCTTCACTGTGCTCTGGGAGGGCAGTGGGGACTAGTGGGTAGCTCCCTGCTTTACTAAGAATACAACAACTTTGTTTCGGTTTAAGCACTGCAAACTTCCAAAAACTGCTCTCTATGATCTCTCTAGCTCATGGCTTGTACAGGAGTCTTCCACTTTACTCCCCACTGTCAGAGCTCTTTTCCTTGTGCAACATTGGAAATTCTGCTTTCTATAAGGATCTCCCCCTGTACAGGACCCCCTGGCTAGTTCACTCCTTCTACAGGACTCCCTGACTCTGCTGCGCTCATGTACAGGACTCTCCACCTGGCATAATGGTGCCCATCCTGAAGTTCTCCCCATGTACAAAGCTCCCTCACTCAGTTCTCCTCTGTCCAAGGCTCTCCCCCAGCACAAATATGGCCATTATTTTGCAGCTCCCTGTCTCTACAAGACTCCTCCACTTTACTCCCCATTGGACAGGGCTCCCTTTCTTGCACAACACTGTCCACTCTGCAGACCTCTCCCTGTACTGGATTCCATATTTTGTATCCCCAATAAAGCTGCTCCCTGTAAAGTGCTCCCCCTGTGCATGCCTTCTGTTGTGGAAGCTATTTACAGAGGCTCTGTCCCTACTCTCTCCCATTAATGCCCCCCCTCCTTTGTGTATGCTCCCTCCCTCCCTGCTCCCCATAGGATTTCCCTCCCTGGGCTGAGGCTCACTCATAGATTCCTCCCAAGAGAACTATACTTGCCACTCTGCCCCACAGGGCTCCTCTGCACAGGACCCCACCATCTCCCTGCCCCCTTCCTGCAGAACACCCACTGTATCAGCCCAGAGCACCCCCTCATTCCTTAGTGGGGTTGGGAAAGTTGGAGGGAGAAGTGCTGAAAGAAGATCAGTTCTAGGGCTGATGCGGCAGCAGCTTTTACCGTGCAGCGATTCCATTCTGCCATTTCGGAATTGCCCGTGCCACACCGCGACTTTTCTGCAGATATTCTGCTAATTCCGCCGGAATTCTGCAAATCACGGAATTGCGGAAAAATTGCGGAAATTGCGGGAAACCGCTATTCCGCTATTTTGTGGCGCTGGCGGAATTGCGAAAATAGCAAAAATGTCATGTTTCCACGATTCCACTAAGTTGTGGAATTAAATAAGCGGAACCGCGGAACCGCAGAATGAAACCGCGGAATGAAAGCCTCTGCCATGCCGTTCCACTAATTGCGGAAACACTGTTTCCGCCGGAAATAGCTACCGCTGCGATATTCCGCTACAGCCCTAATCAGTTCTATCCTGCCTGTAGCCTCCTGTCCCTGTCTCCGGGATAAACCTCTGCCCTGTTCCTGCACCTGGGACCATCCCAGGCAAACTCCAGCACTCCAACCCCAGCCATGCTCCTCCAGTGGGGCACCCCATTGGATCTGCAGCCCAGACACCCCACGTTTTTGGAGGGAGAAGGGCTGTCACTCTAATCTATGCACTCTGTGATTCTGGGCAGGTTTAGGGGGCAAGATCCGCCACCCCAAATATCACTGCGGAATTAGCTAGCTCTGTTGTTTAGCCATCTCAGCGTCCCTGGCCCCGAAGCCGAGGTGCCTGCTGTGCGGGATCAGATCAGAATGACCTTCAGCTCTCTCCCTTCCATAGGCCTTGCTCTCCTCCTCTCCACACCATATCAGCTCTAAACATGGCTGTTCAGTCACTGGCACTGCCCCCTGGGAGGTGCAGTTCCTTCTCTTTCCCCAGCACTCATAGGCTCTAGCAAGAAGTGCCTACTGGGAGTTGTAGTCCCCAGTATTCAAGACTGTGTCCTTTTAAACATTACACATAGGATTTAATTACACATAGAATGTTTGCAAGCACTCCACACTCAGGATGGTCTCATTAGGCTAACATTGACTTTTCAAGATGTCATAACTTAAAAACTACTAACCGGATTTACAAAAAGTAAACTAGAAGGCACCCTCTGGCAGCCTCCTTGAATTTTCTAAAAGGGTTGCACCACCTCCCAACCAACACAAAAACCCTTTACCCTGCCAAGATCAAGACAGTCTAACATCTGAAAAAACAGACTTCAAAGTGCAGTTTTCAAGCTGTGGTATCTCAGCTGTTATCCAACCGATTCGACTGAAATTTGCAAAGCATGAATTGCTTAGCCTAGTGATCCTTAACTACAAATGTTTCCATCCTAACTTTAATTATGCCAATTTTATAGCAAATAGAAAGTTGGGGCTTTGTAATGTAGAGTGCAACACACCTTAACTATTAGAGCGCGCCTGCGCTCACATAATTCACAATTTCTGATGAGGATACATGCCAAACCTAGATGGAGATCTGTCTGCCACTCTCCTGCCCACCTCTCCATGACTTAATATTGTGACTTCAGTTGCCACTTCTCTTTCTACTCCTTTTCTGTTTCTGCCCCAGTTTCCTTGAAGTTGCAACATATTGTCTGAACCTTCAGGGAAGGTTGTAAGGGTTGCAGGTTATAATTTGAAATAAATAAATAAAATTAAATACTTCAAAGCCTCAGCCTTTCCCCTCACCATTATTTGCCAGCATTTTGTCATTAACTCTATTCCTACCTAGACCCTTTTTTAACGGGTGTGGATGCATGGGGAGAGATTGGATGGGTGGATGGTGCGTGGGGGGGGTGTTCCCATAGACCTTCACCCACCTCCACACACAGAGCATCCAATGTTGGAGCCCATTTCTCCGTTCATGGGTGATGGGTGGATGCACATCCACCCCGCACCCGCTACAGTGTTCAAATGGATGCCCCTCCCCCCCCCACCCCCCCCACATTTCACTGGTTTGATATATGTCTATCATCGCAGTTTCTTTCTTTCATCCTCGCATGTAAACATCAGGGCATGCCCACAGATATATGAATACAGACAGCCAAGAAGTCATACCTCAGGTATCAGGCATGCTAGCTAATAAGAACAGTCTTTTTTTCTTTTTTTGCAAGATCTCCCCCTCCTCCCACTTAGTTCCCCAAGGAGCTATGAAAAATGATTCTATGAAATGGCATAATTTCTGTTGAACCACTGAAATGGTGAGAAGATAGTAGTTGCGGGGGCAGGAGAAAGAGGGAATGGGAACGGAGCATTCATGTTGAATAGAATTTTACATATTCTAATGGAGCAGAATCTATTACGTCAATTTAAAAAGCTGTCCAGATTTGCTAACAGCAAGAAAATGTTTTTGCATTTCTTATAATATGGTGTAGCAGGGCCCCACTTCACCATAGGCAAGTATTGTCAGGATCGATACCCAAGAAAATTCAATTTTTCAATTTATTTATTAGACATTTAGCTTTCACCATGGTCCAAAATAACAAATACAAATAAAAAAACAAAAGACAAATTACAAATAACACATAATGAATACATAAAAGGAGTCTGAGAGAAAGAGGAAAAGCTCACCTATGTAATAAGATACTAAACAGGAGAAATAAAAATTAATAACATTAATTTGCTGCATTTTGAATTCTCATAGCTAACAAAGCAAAAGAGGCACCCGCCTGTATATATTTATCATCCTGAGATGCCAATAATTTGATTAATTTGTTCTTATACGAAAGACACCTGTCTCCCCATAATGGAGTCAGCCAAGTCTTCCTGAGAAATTCATATAAGGGACAAAAAATAAGAAATGCTCCAGATCTTCCACCACAGAATACATGCAGGGACACAGTTGCTGATCATAGGGTGTACTTTTATAGCGACCTTCCACCACAGCAATAGGAAGAAGCTGCAAACGAAGGGCGGTAAAAGCTCTGCATAATGCACCATCCTTTAAAATGTCCAAGTACAACTCACTTTTATGCACTTGCCACTTAGGGGGTCATTTATTTACAAAGTCCCAGGCCAGGCACCAAACCTTTGGCCAGTTTACAATCCAACAATAGAGCCTAGTCCAACACAGTGCCTGCTAGCTCTTTGGCCAACTCGCACCTTCAGGTCCTCAGGTCCAGACCTACCTACCTTTCTTCCTTCCTTCCTTCCTTCCATCCAGGTCAGGCACTTTCCAGACAGCTTCTTCGGGAGATGCATCCTCCTTCACAATCAGAAGCAGACTGACTCTTCTTCCTGGACTGGCCTCCTTTATTACTCCAGGTCACGCCCCAACTTAGCCACTTCCCATGGTGGCCATTTAAACTATGTTTAATTATATGGCAGGCGCCATCTTGTAGCATCACTCAGCCACATAGGGTAACCATTTTTGTTGGTGTTTCCTGAAAAGAAAACGATAACGCATTACTCACAAGAATATCCATTTCTCAAGTTCTGGATATCCACATTTTGCTCTAAAATCCTTCATTTTCATATTTTTATTTGATGTATAAATGAAATGAACTGCACTCTCTTGCTTTTTATACATATTTATACATATTTCTGACTTTAGGTTAACCATTTAGATAGGAGAAATTAAAACCTTGCTTCTTTGCCTGCATTAATAGTTTATTGTTATTGCATCATTTCTTACATTGGAGACATATATTGAACAAATCATTCTTCTTTCTCTGTAACTGCTCTGTTATTATTAGAGACAACAAACACCCAGAATAATAAAGCAGAAAATAAATGTGGTCCTTAGAGAAATAAACCCTATAATGTTTTCTCTTCTTATAAAACACTTAAGTTAGCCATCAGCTTCTAACAAGGAATACATCTGGGAAAGCAAATCAATGCTAATGCTTCATAAAAGAGAGCTCTCCTGCTCTTAGAAGGTTAGCATTGACTGTGTCAATGAAGTTCATTCTCTGTTGTAGATGATTCTGCCGTACATGCTAATGCTTCCTGCATTAGTGAATGAAGTCCCTTTACACTTATTGCAAGACTGAGTCTCTGGTGGGGAATTGAATTTATGATGAGATTTAGGTCAGTGTCTCCCTACGGAATTGGGATGACCCTTGCATAAGCCCAGACAAGACTGCCTTAATAGCAAGAGAAGGGGTGGGGTTAGTGGGCATAGAAATGCAACATATATCATTGCCAAACATTCAGAACAGAGAAACATCCATGAGCTCTGATGGAGTAAAACGTGTCAGAAATGCAGAATTTTCAACATTAAAGAAAGGATTTGGCATTTCTCTGAATGAGAACAGCGACATTTATGTTAGCTAGGGGGACAGGAAAGGAGAGTGGCAAACTGTGAAATCATCAAGCTTAAGCCAACATGTACAAAATTTAAAAAAATAAAAGTGGGTTGAGGAACAGGTTCTTCTGTGGGCAAGATGTTACAAGATTGTCCATATTCCTGAGAAATATCTAGTAAATGATTCATGTTGGAGGCAAGCTATTCAGTGGCATAGCAAGACTGCAGCAGACCTGGGCTCATGTTCAAATTATGGGGCCCCACTAAGAAAAAAGGGGGGGGGGAATCTCCCTACAGAGAAGCAGAGAGCTTCCTGCAAGCCTTGGCCTCCCCCTGCAAAGATGGTGGTGCTGCCCCTGACTCCCAATGAGTCCCCACTGGAGTGACAGCAATGCCCCTAGGAAGAAGGTTTCAGAATGGATGGGGAAAGTGTCAATATTCTTCCCCCGCCCACTCTAATAACTTCCTTCTTTGCAAAGGGCTTCTCCAACAGTCAGAGTGCTGGTAGGAAATTTTCAGAATGGATGGGGAGAGGGGAGAATGTTGGACCCCCTTCCAACATTCTTGTAGTGTTGGTGTACCCCGCCCAGATTTCCTACTGGTGCTCAGGGCATTTGAACAAGGCCTCCCAAAGTCCAGAGCCTGGGCTCAACTGAGGATATAGCCACCCTCGCAGTACGGTCCCAACGTCCCTGAGGATATTGGGCTTGCTAGAACACTGATCTAATTCAAGGTAAAATATCTGGAGGATGGAGGAATTGGAGAAGATTTAGGAGGAAAGAACAGGAGCTCAGTATTTTTCATGTTGGGTCTCAGAAGGTGGGAAGATATAAAATATGTGTAGATGAGAGAGTGAGGCATGCTTTATGATGTGGTAAATTTTGTAGTAACCTCTATGTAGTGTTGCCCAATTATCCCTTATATTAAGGAAACGTCTTCGATCAGAACCTGACAGCTTTGAAATTTTGATCTGGCAGCCCTACTTATAGGTCTGATAGAACACACCTAGTTTGTCTCTGCTTCAGCAAGTAAACTTACATATGCAAATTTTAAGCTTATTTCCCAGTACATACACTTTAGAAATGGTAAAAATATGACATCCTTGATTTATAATAGGTAAAAAAAATACTCCTTTACTTTACCAGTGATAATGAAGAATAGCCGCTTAGTCTGCTTTCTAAGAATTAAGATAGGATTCTGTGTACTACAAATGCACTTCCTTCAACACTACACCAGTGTCACAGTGCTACTTTAAGATGTCTGTCTACATGATCAGTAATATGCTTTGCCCTTTGGAAAAATAATCAGTTACATCAGATCGTCTTTAATGTAGACATGACTCAAAGCAATGGAACTGTCACTCTGCGTTGCAATTAGGTTTGATTTCTTTACCTAAAAGGTCTTAAAAGCTAATTGGCACAGAGTGCTTTTGTCTTCCAATTGCAGAAAAAATACATCATTATGTAATAGGCTGATAGAGGGAATACACCGTGCATGTGCATTTCTGTTGTAATTAAAATATAAAACACATTTAAAGGAGAAGGGTTCCTAAAGGTTAGAGATGACTGACACGAGTGTGAGTGTAGGAAAATACAGTTAGATCAAGGAATCACTCCCTGTGCAAGGATACAGTGTACCAATACAAATCTGACATTTAAATTAATAACCGAAGTGATATTCCTGTATTTTGTATATGGAGAGTTGTCTCCAATCCAGACTGTCAAATAGAGTGAGTTTATTATGAACTTTAGTTTTGTTTTTAGTGTTAAGTACTTTGAGTCAAGTTTATTCTAGCTGTTCGCCATTACAAAAGTATTTCTGGTAAAACATTACATAAAATAAGATAAAAATACAATGTAGTTAAAGAACATTCAAGTAGATACAAGTCAACTTCCATCCCACTCAAGTAACGATGAAGCATAATTCTGTACCATACAGAAGTTGCACTAAGCTCTTGGCCTTAAAGACTTCAACAACTTGCAGGACAGTTATAGATTTAGAAATCCTATGTAGTCTAAGAATCCCTGCCACTGAACATGATGCTTTGTTAATCACACAATATCTATGTGCAGTACAGGTAGCAACTGCACAGAAAGTAGTTCCCAAATAGACATAATTGTGAACCTGAGCTGTCTGGCGTATTCCCAAGGACATTTATATTCTTGTTGCTTTTTTCCAAAGGAAATAACCGGAGATTTTTGTGGGTTTGCCTTAAGACCATTTTTAATACAATAAGTATCCAATCGATTTAGGCATTGCGGAAGGCCCAGTTTTGTTTGTGACACAAGTATGATATCATCTGAGTACAGAAAGAATACTTAATGGACCTCTCCATGATTTTTGGTGATGTGGCATTTACTTCTCCATAATTTTGACCAGGTCATTTACATAGAGGCATTGGTGCAAGGAAACATCTTTGACAGACTCCTGCCTCAATGTCACAGGATTTGGAGACTCCACCTTTACTGCCCAACCTTACAACTGCCTTTGAATCTTAATGTAACTTGATCAACAGGTCTAGTAAATGTTGCTTAATACCCATCTGTGACTATTTCAGCCACAGTTTAGATCTGTTGATAGAGTGAAAAGCTGAAGAGAAGTCGATAAAAGCCCCAAATAAATTGCCGCATCTCACAGTAGTATAATTATCAATAAGATGAGAGAGGACAAAACAGTTATCAATAACAGACCTTCCTTGCCAGAAACTGGCCTGTTCCTCTGCTATCAGACAATTTCTATCCACCCAATCCTCAGATTCCTCAAGCTGTTCCAAAAGATAGTGAGCATAAATTTTGCTTACTACTGGTAACAAACTGATTAGCCTATAGCATGCTGGATCACTTTTATTGCCCTTCTTAAACACTGGGAGCACAATCCAGATCTCATTGAAGTCAATGGCTAAACTCATATTGACTTGTATGGAGCTGGATTGCGCTCTGGGACAATTATTGCAGTGCTCCAAGCTGATGGCAGACGTTTACGCTGATTAAACAGAGAACAGGTATCCACCAAAAGGAAAATTCATGAAAAAATTCAGAAGGCATATAATCTAAACCTGGAGCCTTAGATAACTTCAGTTTTAAGATATAGTGCAATACCATCTCCTCTGAGAGATGGACTTAATGTTATTTTTTTCTGGTTATCTACCTCAGAGATCTGATCATCTGACACTCCTCTAAACACATCTCTATAATAAGTGAACCAGGCTTCCTCTGTGATTAGACTAGTTATCTCAGTTCTTCTAGATTTCAGAGAAGATTTAATAATATTCCAAAACCTGGCTGAGTCTCGCAGTCTTGAAGCAGCCTGCAAATCTTCCCAGGTCTGCATAGTACTGGCAGTTTCCTTATTATACAGCAGCTTTTTATAAGTTCTTCTAGCATTAATAAATGCCTCCCAGGTGCATGTCAATCTTTGAATAGACCATGCCCTTCGTAAGAAGACCAATTTCTGCTTAGTCTGTTGGCATAAGCATTTTAAAGACACACATTAACCGAGGCAATTATTACCAGATTAATTACTTTTAAAGTGTTCATGTTTTCAATGGAAGTATAGCAGCAAGGTTAAGGTCCCTTGAGTTTTCAATACATTTACATTCAGGTTTGCAGGTCAAACAATCCCTTTCTTACTCTGCTGATTCCATCAAATGTTGTTAAAAATATCCAACGTGCAATTCTTCACCCATTGAAGTCTATGGCAAAATTCCCTTTGGCTTTAATGGTGGAGGTATGCACCCTAAGTAGAATGTGTGCCGGATGATTTTCTACAGTGATTTCCAAACTGTGGAAATGGGGCCACAGTAAGCAGTCCACAGTTAGTCTGTGGAATTGACTATGGTGGCCACAAACAGGCTTTGGTAACCACCGACACATGCTTGTGAGAGGAGCATGACTGAATGGAATGAGGCTGGTCTGGTTGTGAGAGCAAGCAGGGACGGACACCACTCTCCTTGTAGCTGTAACCAGCTTTTAGTGTGTCTGTATTGAGCCACAGCCATTTACAGTGGGCGTTAACTTACGTGGCAGGCGGCTGTCATCCTACTCGAGGTTGCAGGAGGTCTACCCCTGGCTGGGTTAGCTCCAGCGGTGGGAACACATCCCCACGGCCTGACCAGAAGGGGAGTGGGGCTGGCCAGCTCCACCTCAGCACTGCGGTCAGTGCCCCATCCCCTGTCATGATGGGTAGCCATGGCTACCAATAATAGGCAGCCATGGATGGCTGCTATGGCAACCTGCCATGCAGGGGCCAGGCAGCACAAGAACAGACCCGCCCACCGGATCAGCCTGCTCTGGTCAGCCTGGGTAGCTCATGGGGCTGGGCTATGGACCCAGTTCATTCCAGGCCGATGTTTCTGGCCCAGCTGCCAACCCTGCTAGTGTTTGAACTGAGCCCACATCTCACGGGCCTGGAATGGACGGGCAGGTTTTGGTGCTGGCCCGGTGAGTCACCATCACTTTAGTTAACACCCAATGTGTGCATGTTAGTTGGAAACAAATTGAGGGTTGTCACTGAGTGATCTGTTGGTCCAAAATTTGGAAATCACTGATATGTTGTACTTATGTCTATTTCAATTAGTGTCCCTTTCACTACAACTGCAATAAAAGAATGACTTTTTGGCACATTCACTCAAATACAGTATTTATTTATTCTTTTTGGAAGATATTTGCTAATTGAAATAGAACAATTGAAAATAGCTCTAGGGTAGCTCTTCAGGTTTAGAAATATGCCAGATGCCCACAAGGCTGCATGATGTGATAAATGTTCAAAAAATGGAGCACTATTCAATAAAACATAATGAGTGAAATTCATTGTTGGTGTAATGCCACTAACTTCAGTAGAGTTACACAAGGAGTGAGTTTTCCTTTTTATAACTGAAAGGTATCCAGATAGCTGCTGCTAGCTTCTTAGGTTAGCTTAGGCTGCTTTTAGACAAGACACATTTGTGCATGATTGCCGTGAATGTGTAAAAGCCCAAACCGTTTTGAATGTGGTTTTTTAATAATGCGCATTTTTAAAAACCGGGTTTGAGCAACTTTAATGATCGGGGGGATGCCAAAACCGTTTTTTAAAAATGCGCATTATTTAAAAAACACATTCAAAATGGTTTGGGCTTTTACACGTTCACGGCAAATACACATTTAAAATGGTTTAGGTGTTTAAACGAGCATTAAAACAAGCACATTTTTTAACAATCATGCACAAATGTGTCTCGTCTAAAAGCGGCCATGGACTGCCTCCTTTGTAGAGCATATTAGATCCCTTTCTGCTTCTACAACATCTTTACTGATTCTGAAACTGATTCAAAATGAAAGTTATTATCCTGTTCTTGCTTCTTTTCTCTTTAAGAAACTGACCCCCAGCAGTAGGTGTTACTAAAGAGTGATTTCTACTGGTGGATTCCAGTGGCAGGACTACGGTTTTGCCTCTAGCTTACGAGTTGGAACATTTTATATGATGTCTAAACAGATACTTGATATCACCAAAGCGGTTGGTGATAGAAGCATCACAAAAAAATCTGGGATGTGTCTGCCACTGATCTTCTTAGTGGTAAATCTGTTTAGATGTGATGAAGAAGACCCCCAAAGGGCAATCCAGTGGCAAAGCTGTGATATTGCTGCCTGTGCTAGGGGTCTTGGGTGATAATTGTGACATCTGAAAGCACCATTAATCTCTGTTAGTGGGGAAACTTCTGCTTTTGTTCAGAAATACTGTTCCATGTAGCTTATTCAACAGTGAAGAAAGACTGGAATCTATTAATAGTCCCTAAAGTTACCTCTATCTTGATAGCTGTCCAACAAATAAATTTCACAGATTCCATTACTGTTGGCAAATAAAGGAGGCAAATAAAGCTAAATAGTGTGCAAAGGACCCTAGTAGCCAGTCAGTTCAGAAACTAATTGAATTTGACAGATTCATGCAACAATAAGTAAATCCTAACATTACAACTGTCAATAATCCAGAGTATCCCCTGAGGAGAGACCCGCAGGAGCAGAGAGTATGTCTGCACAGGAAAACTACATGGAAAAAGAGCAGAAAGGTACAGTGTTTCATTGGAAATAACAGCTGCCGAATGCATACACAATACAGGAATGAGGTATTGTGATGTATTGCTTGCATTAAGATAAAAGGGCTGCATAACCATTTTAATGCAAGTCTTGTGATTCAAAACGGTGAGGATCGCAATAACATTATGTGAATTTCAACTTTCATTTTTTTAAAAAAGTGAATTCCTTGCCCTAATAGTTGTGGAGAATAGTCTGAAAACATAATTGCACCATAAAGGCTGGGATAGCAAAAGACAAAGAACCAGACTTGATTATTTATTTATTTATTTATTTATAGAAAATCTCATGATGAAGGGAGAGGCATTTGACTCAGAGTTTTGTTGTTGTTGTTTTAATATCCGGGATGGCAACCCTGACAGAACTGAAACCAGCATTAAAGTCTGGTAACACTAGCCAGCCACATCTGTGTCAGTGGTGAGCTGTGGTGTGCCTGGGCTCATGGCAAAATTCTGGGCCCCCTTAAGGCTAAATGGGAAGGGAAGAGTGGTGGGGAGGGACAGCACTCTACTTCTGCCCACTTTTCAAACTTCTTTCTTGATGGGGCCCTTTGCAAGCAGCCAAAACACCACTATGACATTTTCAGGGTGAGTGGAGGGTGGAGTGCTGACCCCACTACCCCCTCCCTGCCCTCAATCTGAAAGTTTCCTAGTGGCACACAGGCTGCTTGGAATGGGCCACCTGAGAACCTGGGGCCCAGGCTTGACTGAGCTCCCTCACTCTATGGTAGCTATGCCCCTGACTGTATCCCTGGCACTACACCACCCTTCTGAAGTGAAGACTCATCTACTTTCTTCAGTTCCACTCAACACATCCGGAGAACAGAAATCAAAGAGAAGAGGCATAAGAGAAGACACTGCGTAAAAGAAATGATTCCACGCAAAACACATGTTTGGCACGATTTTAAAAAGAGAGAAAGGCAGAGTGATATACATTTTGAAAATAATGATTTTTGCCTTCTCAGATAGTTATTGTAGGCCTGATCTGAAACCTGTTGAAATCACTGGCCATATTCCCATTTAGTGGCGTTTGGATCAGACTCTTAATTTGCATATATAAATGTTATTACGCTAAGTTTACCATATATTTCTTTCATTTACGGGCGGCCGGTTCGCCACAGTGGATTCCCGGTGGGGGTGAACAAAAAAACCACCCCCTGGGGCGAATAAAAGCCCCGAACAGATGTGACGGGACCGGGACCACGGCCGGGAATTGGGCCGCCAGATCACAGCCCGGGGCAGCGCAGCAGACGTGATGCCGATTGCTAGCTGTGGTCAAAACACCCAGAACCTACCGGGCAGGAGCGGGACACAGACATGGCCTCCTGAGGACAAACAAAGCCAAAAGGCACAAAAGGGAATGCCCACACAAGGGAAACGGGAAGGGAGGGGGGAGAGGGAGAAGAGTCGCACAGGTACCACACACAGCAGGCACAAAGCCAGCGGAGGCACAGTGGAACACACAGCACAAGCACACGCCCGGGCACACACATACATGCACACACAAGGGAAAGGAAGGGAAGGGGGGCACGGGTGCCCGGACAACACACAAGGCACAACGGTAGCAAGGGGGGCGGGACACGGAAGGGGGGGGAACCGCAAAGGGGCAGGGCAGGACACAGGCA
>QEPC01006720.1:3028290-3082103 GCA_003113815.1 Sphenodon punctatus | reverse complement strand
GGAGGTCAGGGTCCAACAGGACCCCCAATCTCTGTACCTGTGGGGCCAGCAAGGGGAGAAGCCCCTCCATGAGGGGGGCCATCACCTCCGCTGCCCAACCCACCAACATCACCTCCGTCTTGTCAGGATTCAGCTTCCATCTGCTCTGGAGTCCCTCAAGACATAAGCCTGAGAGACTTCAAGAGCACATCTGAGACCAGAGCAGCTAGAGCAGTCAGGGAGGGAGTAAAGTAGACTGGCTAGAGCAGTCAGGGAGTAAATATTGAAAGGAAAGTTCGAGCAGGTGTCAGGAAAGGCGGCAAGAAAGAGGTGGGTTTTGAGGAGGGATTTAAAGGTGCGGAGGGAGGAGGCAAGATGGATGTGGGCACGGAGGGAGTTCCAGGCATGGGGGCCAGCAAGGGAGAAGGGACGAAGGTGGTTAGGGGAGCAGGGGAGACGAGGGAGAGTGAGGGAGGGGACAGAGGATGAGCGGAGAGTGTGTGCAGGAGACATGGGCTGAGAGGTAAGGAGGAGCCAGGTTGTGAAGGGATTTATAAGTGAATACCAGGAGTTTGTGAAGGATGCGTTCAGGAAGGGGGAGCCAGTGAATTGAGGAGAGGAGAGGCTGCATGTGGTCGAAGCGATTGGCTGAGTGGATGACCCTAGCAGCGGAGTTTTGGATGGAGATAAGGGGGGACAGGTGAGAGGGGGGGGACAGTAAGGAGAAGGTTGCAGTAGTTAAGGTGAGAGATGACCATGGCATGAACAAGGGTTTTGGCTGAGGAGACAGAGAGAAAGGGGTGAATCCGAACAATGTTGTGAAGGGTGAAGCGACAGGACCTGGCAACAAAGTCAATGTAGGTTTTAAAGAGTCAATGTAAGGTTTAAAGGAAAGGTGAGTGTCGAAGATGAAGCCCAAGCTACGGGCTTGGGGAACAGGACGGATAGTGACCCCATCGATAAGGATGGAGAGGAAGGGTAGGGAGGAAAGATAAGGAGTTCAGTCTTAGCCATGTTGAGCTTGAGTTGATGTTGGGACATCCAGGTGGCGATATCAGAGAAACAGTTGATGAGGCAAGCTTGGACAGAAGGGGATAGAGAGGGGGTGGAGAGATAGAGTTGAGCGTCATCAGCATAGAGGTGATATTGGAAGCCATGGGAAGCAATGAGTTTGCCAAGGGACAGAGGTGTAGATAGAGGAGAGGGCCCAGGACAGAGCCTTGGGGAACACCAACCGAGAGGTGGAGGGAGGAGGAGTTGGAATTGGGAAGAGACACATTGAAGGAGTGATCAGAGAGGTAGGAGGAGAACCAGTCAAGGACAGAGCCGCAGAAACCTAGGGAGCGAAGCGAGTCCAATAGGAGTGAGTGCTCGACAGTGTCAAAGGCAGCAGAGAGGTCAAGGAGGACAAGAATGGAGTAAAGGCGCTTAGATTTAGCAACAAGTAGATCATTAGTGATCTTGGCTAGGGCAGTTTCAGTGGAGTGAAGGGGACGGAAGCCAGATTGGAGAGGGTCCAGGGAGGAGTTGGCAGAGAGGAGATCCAGGCAGCGGGAGTAGACAACATGTTCCAGAAGCTTAGAGGCGAAGGGTAGGAGGGAGACCGGCCGGTAACTAGAAAGGTCAGAGGGGTCGAGGGTGGACTTTTTGAGGATGGGAGAGACAGTGGCATGCTTAAAGACAGATGGGAAGGAGCCAATGGAGAGGGAGAGATTAATGACATGTAAAAGGGGGAGGCGACAGTGGGAGCAATGGAGGTCAGGAGGTGGGAGGAGATTGGGTTGAGGGGACAGGTTGAGGGGTTGGAAGAAGAGAGCAAAGAGGAGGTTTCCTCAAGGGAGGCAGGAGGAGAGGAGAGAGGGAGGGAGGAAAGGGGTAGTGAGGGAGCGGAGAGAGGAGACGTGTGGGAAGCAATGTCCTGGCGGATCTTGTCAATCTTTGAGGTGAAGAATGACGCGAGATCCTGAGCAGAAAGGGAAGAGGGTGGAGGGGGGGCAAGGGGGCTTGAGAAGGGAGTCAAAGGTGGAGAAGAGGTGGCAGGGGTCACGAGATTAGGATTCAACCCGGGAGGCATAGTAGTGTTGCCTTGCCAGGGAGATAGTGGAGGAGAGGGAGAATTTATAGTGGAGGAAGTCAGGGTGGGAGTGGGATTTGCATCAGAAGTGTTCATCAGCCCGGGTGCAGGAGCTTAGGTAGCGGATAGTAGGGGTGAGCCAGACACGAGTGTTTTGGGGTCAAACGGGGTGGGAGGAGAGGGGGCAAGAGAGTCGAGGATCGTGGCGAGAGAGGCGTTGAGAGAAGAGATGGTAGTGTCAGGGGAAGAGGAGGAGAAGACAGGAGGGAGGAAGCAAAGTCTAAAGGGTTAATAGCCTGCAAATCATGGAAGGGTCGTGGAGCTGGGGAAGAAGATGGGGGTTGGTCGGAGAGGTTAAAGGAAGTGAGATAATGGTCGGACATGGGACAAAGGTCAAAGGAGAGGTCAGCAACTGGACAGTTTCTGGAGAAGATGAGGTCGAGAGAGTGGCCACCAGTGTGGGTGGGGGAATCAGTCCAGAGGTGGAGATCAAAGGAGGAGGCTAGGGAGGGAAAGTGAGAGATAGAGGGCTGGGAAGGGATTGGGAAGGTGTCAACATGGATGCTGAAGTCACCAAGAATGAGAGGGGGGTATCATCGGTGAGAAAGAAGGTAATCCAGGATTCAAAGTCCGGGAGAAAAGAGGGAAGGGGACCAGGGGGGTGGTAGATGACAGCGACATGAAGGTGAAGGGGGGAGTAGAGACGCACAGAGTGAGCCTTGAAGGAGAAGGAGGGGCTGGAATCAACAGGGGTTGGCAAGGAGAAGGCCCACGCCACCACCCCAGCCTTCTGGGCGGGACTGGTGAGAGAACGAAAGGCCTCCAGAGGAGACGGTGACAGAGTCAGCGGGAGAGATCCAGGTTTCAGAAAGTGCAAGGAGTTCCTCAGAATGGGTTGTCAATAGGGACTAAAGCTCAAGTATCTAACTCCAAAGCACAAGCTGCTACCCGTTAAGCTAAAGGATTTAATTCCCTTAACTGTTAGCGGTATTAAGCTGTTGTTCTCTGGTAACTAGGCATTAAAGGAGAACATGACTCACTTTGCCAGTATGTCATACTTTACATTTCAGAAAAGAGTTCACAGGGATCGCCAAACTCTACCCTATAAAAACTACATTATACTGTCTTGCAGGACACTATTAACTGGGGGGGAAACTTGATATGTTCTGTGTCCAGTCTCTGCAACGTATGAGGCAGGAACTGTGTGTACAACAAGTAAAATGTGAGCATGCAATTAAAGACACTGTCATAATGCATACACATATTCCCCTGAAGTGAAGGGTTTTTTTGTGCAAGGAAATACAGTAGCTCCTTTAAGAAGCACATGTAATTTTATTCTGATAATTTTGGTGTTGCTTTTTTTATTTTATTTTTTTTATTTTTTTATTTTTTGTATACTTGCATTAGTTTTGTATCAGGCAGCAAATTATCCCGCCCCTCCTGCCCACAGGGCAACCCGGGGCGGCGAAAAACATTAATTAAAACAGTATAAACATTTTAAACAATTTAAAAATACAATATGTGGGGAAAAACCCCACCCCCACCCCTCGCCTAAAGCCTGACGGAACAGCCAGGACTTACATAAAAACCAAAACAGCAGGAGAGCGGGAGCCAGCCGAGCCTCCTCCGGGAGCGAATTCCACAGCACAGGGGAGGCCACCGAAAAAGATCTAACATCGGTGGCCACCCGCCTCGCCCGGGGAACCTCCAAAAAGGCTCCCACGGATGATCTCAAGGGTTGCACGGGCACATGGGGGTGAGGCGGACCCACAGATAAGCAGGGCCCAGGCCGTGAAGGGCTTTAAAGGTTAAAACCAGCACCTTGAACCCAGCCCGGTGCTTTATAGGCAGCCAGTGCAGAGCCCAGAGCACTGGTGTCATGTGCTCCCTGCGACCCGCCCCCGTAAGGAGACGGGCCGCGGCATTCTGCACCAGCTGCAGCCTCCGGACCAGTTTCTCGGGCAGCCCCACATAGACCGCGTTGCAGTAATCCAGTGTTGAGGTGATGAAGGCATGGATGACAGTGGTGAGGTGGGAGTCGGAGAGAAGCGGCCGAAGCCGCCAGACAAGATGTACCTGCCGAAACACACTCCCCGCCATGGCCACAACCTGAGATTCCAGGCTGAGCCGCAAATCAAGGAGCACACCCAGACTCCGCACTTGAGACACCATGGGGGGGGCGAACCCCCCCAACAAGAGGAGATTCAACCACCCCCAGGCCCCCCAAGCCCTCGCCCACCAACATCACCTCCATCTTGTCAGGATTCAATTGCTCATCCAAATCCCACACAGCTGACAGGCACTGGGAAAATAAGGAGACTGCATAGCCTGGGTCGACAGAAAAAGAGAGGTAGAGCTGAGCACATTATCATGAAATAAAATATCTAATTTTCTCTCTACAAATGGGGGGGATGTAATCTGCAACAAACTAAAGCCAAAATTCCCCAGGTACATGCTGCTTCCTAAATTGAGTGAGGAGGCTTGTTGTGGTTTGTAATCTTTGTCTTAGTACAATGTAACACTGACTGTCAGTGGAAAAATCTGTTTTCTAAATCCTAAAATCCTTTCCAGAAGCACAGGTTATTTGTACTTTAAGTGGAATGACTCACCACCCTCACCCTTCTCTGATGTTCTTTTCTGATCAAAATTATTTGAAGAAAATACAAGTTTCAGTGCAAAATTTTACATGTTTATGTTGTTACCCATCTTGAGCCTTTGGGGATAGATAAATAAATAAATATAAATATAGTTTCTCAGTGGTTTTTGTTTCTATATACGAAGCAATACAATGTGTATTTTAAATGTGACAGGGGTTAACTATTTAAAGAGGAACTGTTCTTATATGGCACAGACCATTTCCCAGAAATTTCCAAAGGCAAAATACTTCATGAGTCATGACTGAAATATGAGTCTAATCTAAATAATAATTTGGTATCCTCTTAGAAACTATCAGATGCTAGCAGTATTAGAAATAAACAAAAATTGTATCCATCAGGCTATGAATTTGCATCTCTGAAGAGGATAAAATAGAAAACGTATGAAAGGTAATAGAGGGTTACCATATGCTATAGTGTCATTGGATGATGGAGTGAAATGCATGTCACACCTCCTCCATATCTGAGGAGAGGAATGAGCTCATTGAACTAACACAGCTGGAATAGTCCGTGGGTGTGGAAACCTGATGGTCCAGTAGAACAGATAGGACTTGGGATTGTCATCTTGTCCATAGACTCAGTTCCCCAACTGCAAGATGACAATACTAATAATAGTAACACTACCTACTTTGCAATGTATTGAGAAGATTAATGAAATAATGATTGTAAAGTGCTCAGATACTGTGGTGGTGAGTTCCATAAATGCCTCATGGTTTAGTACAACATGATTTGCTACAAGGAAATGCAGGTCATGTGACACATAACAATGCTGCCTTTGTGATTTCTTCCAGATTTCTATGTAAAAATAAATATGATTGTATGCATGAACCATAGGAGCTACTGAACTGATAATTATTTTGGTCTTAGCATGTGACTTTTTATTTAGTGTCCAGAAACAGGTTCATCTTCCACATTATTTGTTGGGACCAGAAATGCTTAAGTCACAACATATATGCACTGCAGCTAGTAACACTCCAGGTTAAAAAGATGATTCTTGGTTCAGGACCTGAAATAAAAGCCCATTTTGTTTTGGCAACCAGAATAAAGGCCCATGAATAAAATAAGTCTGGTTAATGTTAGCTTCGGAAATGAGACATATTATTGATTAGGCTCTTTCTGACCATGTATTTCTGAAGACTGACCCAGTTAATGCTTAATGAACAGGTAGCAGCAGATGGGAAAAGGCATTATGTGATGGGGATGACTTTAATAGCTCTGCCTTGCTCGTACAGCTGAACAGTAGGAGTTAAGTGATAACAATTCCTTGACAGATTTCGCTTAACTGTATGTCCTCGAACAGAGAGAAGTACTGTTCAGCAAGTAATTATAATAGAGAAGGTTTACTTTGCCTTCTATATGTTGTTGAAGAAGTGGAAATAGTCTAATTTTCATGACATTTTGCAAGAATGTTCACACTCCTGTGAACAACTTTGTTTGAACTTTAGAACTTTTGTATTAAATTTTGTGAAGAAAATGTTACTGTTGAATGTATTTCATTTGCATTTAAGGAATGATATAAGCTTCCTCCAATGACAAAAAATAGCATTTCTCTTACCAAAGATGGTATTATTTCTTAGTTGGTAAGATATACAACTGTATCAGGTAGCACATCTGTTACACATTAATGCAGGTTAATACCTGCATTTTTGAGCACCCTCAATGGGAATCCTCATGGGAACCTGGTCCCACATTGGGTACCTGGTGCCCCAAAAGGCAGGTATTACTAGGGCATCCTGGGATAACCAAGATGCTGATTCCAGCTCCCTGGGCTGACTAACCTCACTGCTGATTCTCCAGTCCTGGTCACTGCTTACTGCTCCCTGTTCCTCCCCAACCCATGTGCTGCTCAGCTGAGCTGAGCTGAGCTGGGGAATTCTCTGCTCTGCTTTTTCTAAGCGGGGAGGAAGTGGGGAAGCCTTTTTCTACCTGTCTGCACCCTCCAATAAGCCCCTATTCCCAGGGGGACCCACATCAGGAGCACATGTGGATCCTGCACACACACTCATTTTGGGTCCCCCTGGGGAATGGGGGACCCATTTGGGGCATGCACTCAGGTGGGAAGAGACCTCCTTGCTCCCCCCATCCCCCTGCTTAGAAAAAGTAGAGTGGCGGGAAAGTCCCCAGCTCAGCTAAGTAGTGCACGGGCTGGGGCAGATCAGGGAGCAGCACAGTGGCAGTCCTAGCCTGAGGACACCTGGGGCAGTGCCCTACCCCCGCTCTCCCCCATCCCGTGCCACTGACAGTAGCACTCACTGACTGAGCGTTCTCTGCCTCTGTCTCTGCCGAGCCTGCCGGTGGCTGAAATTGACATTGGAGCGCCGCGCTGCTCTGACTGCTGCAGTTTGGCTTGCAGTCAGAGCAGCGCGGTGCGCCAATGTCAACTTCAGCCACCGGCAGACTCAGCAGAGACAGAGGCAGAGAACGCTCAGTCAGTGAGCGCTGCTAGCCTGTGCCTGGACTCCTTCTGGGGTCTGGATGTGTCTGATTTGGTGGCAATGCATCCCTGAAACTGGCCAAATTTTTTTTAAAAGGCCTGTGTGCTTGCACAGGTGTTTGGCTGCCGGGGTTGCCTTTGGGGGCTTGTGGGAATGGTTTGGTTTGTTTATGTGTGGTTTTCTAGTTTTTATATGGGTTTTGTTCACTTGATGATGTGGAGTGTTAAATACTAATTCCCACCCCCACCCCCAACACACATGCAGCAGAGGGTGAGGGGGAATTAGTATTTAATGCCCCATGATTCAGTTGAGGTTTTGAAATCGTGAGATGTAACGGTTAGTCTGGTGATCTTCTGGGTGTTCAAAATCCTAGAAATGTGATGTTTGTGATAAAATTGAGGTTTTGAAATCGTGAGATGTAATGGTTAGTCTGGTGATCTTATGGGTGTTCAAAATCCTAGAAATGTGATGTTTGTGATAAAATTGAGGTTTTGAAATTGTGAGATGTAACTGTTAGTCTAGTGATCTGCCTGATTTTAAACCTGGCAGAGGAGATGAATATAACCTGCCTAACTGAAATTGCTGGATTAAGTAATGTAATGTCCATTCAGTGTTAACCCTGGGAACTCCTTGCTTCTAGATGGATTATGCCCTGGCTCTGCCTACCATACCCCTGGCTCCACCTACTGTATCCCTGGCTCTGGCCTAGGCTAGGCTCCGCCCCTAGGCCCGCCAGCCTTACTGCCCCAGTGCCCCTCCAACATCAAAACCCACCAGCCGCCCCTGGAGCAGCAAGCAGTGACTGGACTGGTGGAGCAGCAGCCCAGCAGTGACGTGAATCAGCCTGGGGAGTTGGGTAGCCTGTTGGGTGGCGTACCTGAACACCCTGCGTTGCAGGAGGGGGCGGGATACAAATCTATAAAATAAATAAATAAAATAAATAAACACAACCAGGGTGAGTCAGGAAGCCCAGATTTGGTGTAGTGCTCAACTTGGCGGGTTCCTGGTTGCAGCTCTAGTAAGATATTATGGATTAGCAGCAGTGAGCTGAAATCATGTTGGGAATATATTTTTATTTTAAATTATGCCTATTCGTTTTTAAATATATTTCAAGTGGATTGCAGTAGTTTCAGTTTTAAGGCTCAAAGCTAGTTCATTGACAGACTTTCATTGATTTCATGGGGATTATTTTTGTTCAGACAGTTAAGCATGAGTGCAAGCCTTTGCTGGAATGGAGGTGGTGTGGCCTACTGGATAATGTGTTGGACTTGGATCTTGGAGATCAAATATGATCTTAGCCATGAATTTATTGGATGGACTTGTGCAAGTGAATGTCTCTCTGGGTGTTTTTAAACAGGATGCGTCCATGCATGGCCCCCCCACTGTACATGCATCCCAACTGCTCATGTGACAGTGGTGCATGGGGAGGCGCGCTCCCGTGACCTATGTAGCAGCCACTCATAGCCACACATGGTGCACTCCTGAAAAACCTGGAGTGGCCCATGCGGGTTGGGGTGGCCACCTCTGTGGATGGGGCAGTCATGCAGAGAGCCGCTCATTTGAAGTGCTCCCCACACACGTTGCATGCATGGGTGCCCTGCAGCTGCGCCACTCAGCAGCCATGGACCCTCCTTCCCTGGCACTCATTTAAAACACCCTCAGTCCCAGGTCCCTATCTGTAAAATGAGAATAATAATGACCTAACTCACATGGTTGTTATGAAGCACTTTGAACACTGCATGCAGTGTATAAACGATGATTATTATTAATTATTATTATAGTAATATCATAGTTATAATTAGTGTTTAATTATCTTTACCATTCCAAAATATTTATTTATTTCAGTTTTCTTTTATCCCGCAACCCTCCTGCTCACAGAACAGCTTAGTACATAATATGTACTTTAGATGGAGGACATGTTCTTTGTCTCAGCACATTTATTGCAATTCTTCTCTCTTCATTCAGAGTTTCCTAAACTGTGGGTCAGCTCAGCGGGGACCGCCTGTGAGTCATGTATTTGCAGATGGAATTATGAGCCTAAAAGATATTGTGTTTGATATATTTAGCATGTTTTTGTATTCTTCAGATTCACTTCAACAGAGGTTTTGAGAACCACTCCATTATGTGGATAAACAAAAGATTTTCTTTATCCGAAATGTTAGTCTTAGGCCGTTTTCAGACGAGCGCGGTGGCGCCCGCGCTTGTTTCTCAAAAAAGCAGGCAGCCCGTTCCACACGTGACGCTGCCGCCGAATACGCGCATGCATGGGCGATGCGCATCCATTTCCGGGAGCGAACTGACCAGGTCGGCGATCAAGGCTGGTCATATGAAGCTGGAAATGGAAGCGCATCGCCCGCACATGCGCTTATTCGGCGGCAGTGTCACGTGTGGAACAGGCTGCCGGCTTTTTTGAAAACAAGCGCAGGCGCCACTGCACTAAGCTGGAAATGGAAGCGCATTGCCCGCACATGCGTGTATTCGGCGGCAGTGTCACGTGTGGAACAGGCTGCCGGCTTTTTTGAAAACAAGCGCAGGCGCCACTGCACTCATCTAAAAACGGCCTTAGAAGTTAACCAGGTTTGAATAGGAAAGAGTTTCTTTCAGATTTTTTCATTCTATCTCAATTGTCCATTTTTTTTTACTCTTTGACCCTTATGATGATTTTATTTCACCAGCTCTCCAAACTCCATAGTATTATCTGTGGCAGACAAAAGTCTGATTTTTCTAGTACAAAACAAAACAAAAAACTTTTGACCATTGTTGATACATAAAAGGAAAGGCCATGGGCTTATTTTCCCCCTCTTTTTTTGCAGATCTCCTTCAATAGTTTAAACCCTGTCATAAAAAAATGTTGTCTAATATAAGTACTTTCATTGTATTTATTAATTTTAATTCCCTCAGTTTAGAGATTTGGGTGAAACCAAATGTAATGCGGGGCTGCTGCCTCCAGAGCTGACCTAAGACAGGCAGTCGAGGTGGACACGGTGTGCGTCAGACTGGGGTGCAAAAAAACCTGCACCGGACTGAGTCAACAGTCATACAGCCCTGGGGCAGGGAAAACATGTGGCTGGCCCCCATGCTGCACCTGCCCACATTGCACCCTGCCCTTCACCATGTTGGGAGTAGCCATGGCAACCAGTGACAGACCACCATGACTGCACATCTTAACAGACCCAGGCTGGGCTGGCAGACTGACCCAAGAACAGACGTGCAGCCCTGATGTGGTCCGCTTTGGCCCAGTTGGGCAGACCCTAGCCCAGGCTATGATCCCTGAGGTCACAGCCCAGACTAGTTGCCAACACAACCCAGGATGTCCTGGTTCAAACATCTAGTGGTGCCTGCACACACGTGCAGGTGGGGGTCTGTGCCCAGGCATGCCACATAGGGATGTGCAAACAGAATGTGGTTTGGATGTTCAGACGTTCGGTTCAAAACCTGAGTTCTGGTTCAATTGTTCGGCTCGGCAGAGTTCGGTTCGGCCGAAGACAGCCGAACATCCGAAAATCGCGCTATCGATACCAAAATTTTTTTTTTTATCGGTATCATTTGGCCCTGAAACCACCCCTGGTCTCCACCCCTGGTATCAGGAAGTCTGCTCCTCAGCTGCCTCCCCCTTCCAGACACGTTTTTCCCATCCAAAGTCACATTTTTCCTGCCCCTGAACTCATCTGAATTCATCCAAACTTTTCCGAACTGTTCAGTCATTTGGACGTTCGGTTTGGTCGTCCAAACAGGCAGAGTTCAGCCTGAACTCTGAACATCCAAACCGCGTTTGCACATCCCTAGTGCCACAGCAGGTCACACTGGTCCGCTGTCACGTTTTATTTTCACCCGTTGACTTCTGTTGTAATTATGAAACTCATCGCATGTGAAAGTTAAAGGCTACTAGTAGGTTCACCTACTAGACTAGACTAAAGGCTACTAGACATCCTAGCTTGAAATTTGTATCTACAGTGTCTTAATGGCACAACTGGTAAATTAACATAGCTCTCCTGACTCCCAGGCCTGCGTACTCTCTGGTTGATCTAGCTACCTTTAATGTATCAACTTACACAGACTTATTATAAAAACATTACCAGCGTATGTTCCCACAAGTTAGATTTGCAGATCCCTACTGAAATGTTACGTGCATACAGCCCTTCTTTATGGGAGTGAGATCTGAAATCTTAACAAAACAAAACAAACAAACAAACAAACAAACAGAAAGGCAGCTTTAGAGCATTTGAGTTTTGGTGCCAGAGAAGGATTTTGAACATTAACTGGATAACCAAATATATGGATGTCAAAATGCTGTGAGGGATGACCTTAAAGGAAGTATAACTAACATAGAAGGAAATGTTCTTCTGTGAGGATACTTTGTTCACCTGTCACAGGGAGCTCACTTTCAGTATTCATTCATACTACTAGGAAAGACTGAATGTAAAACTGGAACAGGGAGAAAGAGAGACAGTTGTGTCAGAAGCATTGCAAGATGAGCTAGTATTTGGGGGAGGATAGAACTGTTGCAACTTGGTAAGAATCTTGAGAGCTGGATGCAGGGCCCCATAATTGGAGAGGGCCCCACAGGGAGGCCAGTCCTGGGAGCACTCCTGAGGCCCCAGGATTCTACAGGGCCCTATCTCTGCATGCTAATCTCCACCTCCAGGGTGGTTGCTCAGCTGAAGTGCGGAATTCTCTACTCAGCTTTTTCTTAGCAGGGAGGAAGTGAGGAGGCCTCACCTGCGTGCACCCCTCCAATGAGCCCCTGTTTTCAGGGGGACACATATCAGGGACACACATGGATCCTGCGCACCGCCACCCCATTTTGGGGCATGCACGCAGGTGGAAAGAGGCCTCCTTGCTCCCCCATGCACCCACCCACCCCCGGTCAGAAAAAGCTGAGTTGGGTAGCCCTGCTACCCCTCTCCTTGCTTTACCTACTACGGTGGGGGAGCAGGGATCTGCAGGAAGGAGCTAAAGAGGTGGGGCCATGAGGGGCCCCACCTTTTATTTTTGTTCTGGGCCCTGAAAATTCTAAGGCCAGCCCTGGGTGGATGGTGGCAGTCAGCAACCTCCATATTGGAGATATCACTTGAGGAGGAGTAGCTCAGTCAGAACACCCAACAGAAACAAAACCCATGTGTTAATACTAATGACTAGGGATGGGCGAACAGAACGCGGTTCGGACGTTTGGCCGTTCGGTTCGAAACCCAAGTTTGGGTTCGATGGTTCGGTTCAGCTGAGTTTGGTTTGACCGAACTTGGCCAAACATTCAAAAATAGCGCTATTGAAACCAAAACCGAATTTTTGGCCCTGAAAAGACGTTTTCCCCGCCCCCGAACTCATCCGAACACGACCGAACTGCTCTGTCGTTCGAGAGTTCGGTTCGGACGTCCGAACAGACCGAGTTCAGTCCAAACTCCGAACATCCGAACTGCGTTCGCCCATTCCTACTAAAGACTGGTTTAAGGGTACTGGCGCTTTTAGGGAAAGCCTAAAGACATCACCTGAGGGTAGTCAGGGCTATAAATGCCCATGGCTCACCTAGAGGAGCTGTCAGTAGATGGAGACAGTGGACTGAGTCAGTTGACAGAGGCAGGTGAAGGAAGCAGACCTTTCTAGGGACTCTACTGGCCTAACCCAAACCCAGGAAGGTCTGAAGGAAACCCTAGAGGGAAATTACTCTAGCTGGAGGCTCATGAAGGAAACCAGGCCTCAAGGACTCTCAACACCAGGATCAAGGTAGGATTGTTCCTGTTTATATGGACCTTTATAAAGACTGTGTGTTTGCATATTAATGACTGAAGGACCCACCTTTGATGGTACAAGGACTGGCTGTAGGGGTGTGTGTGTGGAGGATAGCTATTAAATTGTGGTTCCCCTGTGTTTATATTGAGGAGCAGCAGGCACCTTGAGTTTCCCATAACCCTCAGAGATCTTTGGGGCTCACCTGCGACACCTTGATTTGTACTTAGCCCTTTTTTCATACTAGTGAGTTGATAAATGCCAAAGTGGTGGTAAATCTAGTCCTAAGAGTCTTTTGTTTAACTTAATCTTTTAAATGACTCAGTTTTCTCGCATCATTTTCCTGGATGTTCCAGTGCCACATAATGGTTGAATTGATCTATTTTTAACTTGGAATTTTCTAGGTGTGCAATGGTTGAGATGGATTTCACATACAAAAGGATTATAACAGATTGTGAGGGGGAGTGTAACAGTAAACCATAGCTACCAAAAGGGGATAGCATTTAGCATATGACAGTACTAATAGACAGCTTGGCTACAAACCACATACTGGATGGTTCTCATCATAGGGATTGTATTGCTTTAAAAGGCTTCATGCACAAATGTACCTTTAGGGAAATGAAAGAAAAATGTCAGAATCCCATCTTGTAAAGACAGTGATTCTACTGAAACAAGGTGGGAGTAAATGGTGCTGAAATGACTGAATAATTCATAAAGTTCAAGCAGCAGCTTAAGTGGCTGTCTTTGCAAGCGTAGGGCTAGACTTTGGCTTTTATTATGCAAGCCACACAGGGGTGAGTAGTTCAGGGCAGATGTGACCAAACGGCTTAGGTGAACCTGCAAAGACTGCACTTAATAGCCTATTCCAACTCCAGACCTGCCAGCTGTCTGGCCTTCGGCAGGATCATCTCGCTATTACAGGAAAATCCCACAGTCCTGCCTAAGGCAAGCAGTGCACAGTGTTCACTGCCAGTCTGACTGGGCTCTCAAGTGCAATGCCAGTGTCCAGGAGTCCCCCATAGTGCCAGGTGACTGGGCTGCTACCTGGTGCCACCAGGTAAGGTAGCCGCTAAACAGCGAGTGTGTGCATATGTGTGTATGTGGATACATGAGTTGAGGGTATAGCTACAGGAGGGACGGTCAGTGCAGCTGTGTCAGGGCCCTTACTCCCTGATGTAGTTGTATCTCCTGCCACTGAAAGAGGAGGTTGTGGGGAGGATCCCAACTCCTGCACCAGGGCCCATTCCAACTTGACCATGCCCCTGATGCGAGAGTGTATGTGAGGGAGTGGGGTTGGTTGGACAAAGGAACAAGTAACTTATGTCCCTGTGTGGTCAACTAAAATGTTGGGAGGCATGCAACTCTCGTTCAAGTTATCTGGATTCTTTTCATTACCTTAATGGGATCTAAGACAAACTGCATGTTTGGTTCAAGAAAGGAGCACCATGACTTAGCCCCAGTCTCCAAGTCAAGGTGTCACAAGGTGCACAATAGAGATGGGGACCAGGCCATACTCGCAAGCTTTCCCACTACATTTATTTGGGGTGAGAAATCTCACATGGTAGTTTAGATACATCCCCATTCCCCACCACACCAGGATGCCTGCATGAACCTGAGAGAGAGAGAGAGTCCCTGCAACTTCTTCCTTTCTTTTCCCTATGCAGGTTGAGCAGCAATGTTGCTGGTCACTGGCTGAGGGGGCTAGCACTTTGTATCTTAGAGGCAGAGTCTCTGACCTCTTTTACAGAACTCGCCTTTGCTGCTGCTTCTGACACTCTGGATGCTCCAACCCTGGTCTTGTCAGAGCAGCAGGGGATGGAACAAGTAGCATTAGGACCTGGGATCCAGACATTTCAGCATAAGGGAGTCATGAAGGGTATTTTTCCCTCTGGACTTGGCCATGTCCCTGTCTCTTGAGAGCACTGTAACATCATGATGTTCTAGGAGAGCGGCCATGTTGGAAAGCAAGCAGCAAGGCAAAGCTACTCTGCCCCTTTCTGATATATTAGCCACACACCCTCTAGTTCTCTGTGGGGAGACATAGCCAGCCACATTAGAAGAGTGGTGGAGAACTCCACCTTGGGGTTCAAATCCTACTCTAGGCAAGAATCTAGTGATTCTCCTGAACATGGAAAAGTATTTAGGGTTCAATCTTGTACCCATCAATTCAAGGGCTGAGTGGAATGAGAAACAGAACTGTGAATAATGCTATCCTTGTAAATCAAATACATTTTCATCTCACTAAATAGTTGTAAAAACTTAAATGCTTAAATCTAAGAAGATAGTTAGGCTGCGGCACATTCATAACTTTAAGCATGTGAGTAGCTTCACTGAAATTAAGAGAAGAGGACTACTTGCATGCCTCAGCCCCTAATCCAGGAGATTTATCAGTAAGTGTGTTTAGGATTGGATGCTAAAATTTTACATATGTTTCTAACTGTTTTGTGAGATGCTCAGGGCCAAAATATACTTCCCCTCTTAGGCTCTTTTTTCACGAGATGCCCCCACCCATCTTCATGCAGTTTTGCTGCGTGGAGATGGGTGGAGGCTCTTGTGTGAAAGCCGTGGGGGATGGGTGGGAGTGCGTGCGTGCTCCCGTGCTACACCCATCACTTGTGCACGGAGCAATGGGCTCCAGTGCTGGGGGGGTGTCCGTGGGAATGGCTACACACCCATCCCCACATCCACTGCGGTCAGTTTTAAAATGGCCATAGAAGTGGCTGTAAAATGGCACCTTCTTATTTGCCTGGTCTCCTTATTGTATTTGAGTAGAACCTGATCATTTGAGGGGCAAACATAAGATTTTATTATTGTTAGTCCTGCAGGAACATGACAGCATTGGGAAAGCAAGCTGTGTTCTTTTATGCTTCATTGATATTATTGTTGAGAGGACAAAATAGCTTGTTTCTGTAGATTTTCTTACTGAAGAGGGACGAAAACAAAATAAAAACCGATGTCCTCTCATGGGGTTGTTTGCGGATTCAGGCAAAAGGCATTCTATACTTTGTCTCATTGACTTGTGGAACATAAGATGAGTAGGAGCCTGCTGCGACCTGCATGCAATCTATGGTCATTTTTACATGGCACTGCTGGGTGGGGGGGGATAGGTGTGCACCGGCGGCGGGGTGGAAGGTGGGTGTGCTCCCTTTCCCATGGGCGCACAGCCATCTCTACCCACAGAGCCTCCTCCGTTTTTGTCAGATGGCTCCGTGGGTGGGTGATGGGTAGAGGTGGGGGTGTTCCAGGAGCGTGCACACACCCCCACCGCCCATGGTGTTTCCACGGGCGTACAACCATCCCCCCCACCCCCAGGCGCTGCAGCTCACTGTACATCTGTCTGCACACCCAGCGGGGGGTGGGAGGGCATCCATGTACAAAAGGCCTGTGTGACAAAGTTCCGGATGGATGGGTTTGGGCATAAGAGACAACAGAGCACAGACTTTTCTTCTGAAAGTTTATAATGTATTTCTCTGGCATGACTTCTATTTTAAGCGTTTGTTCTCTTCCAACGTTGAACACTAATACAAAGCAGCAGGGACTTCACTTCCAATATGGTGAGCAGAGCTCTGCTAACCTAATCCTCTCTGTTTGCTTTGCAACCTGTCACAGAGGGGAGCAAAAATATGGAAATCAGTAGGTAATGGTATTATGCAAGAGATCTGTCTGAATAATCTGTCTTCAGGTGGGTGAAGTGCAGAGCTGGGGAAAGGTAGGCTCCGCTCTACTGCAACAGAGCTTCACCATGGTATGGTCTGCAACCTGTGGGCTAAAAGGGTAACTGCATCTTCTTCACATGGTGAGGCATGGGCAGTGCATAATTCTTGCAGTGCTTCCCTTTCCTTTGTTCATGTCTGTGCACGCGCATGCGTGTTCGTGTGCACGCGCATGCGTGTTCGTGTGCACGCGCACAACACACACTTCAACTGCTCACAGCTGAGCTATAAGACTTAAGTGATGCAGTGGGCATTCCATTGTGTGACACAAACAATTACAGAAAGGCATGTGGGGTGGCTGTCTCTAGAGAACTAGATATTGGCTTGGAATTTGAGCTAGTGCTTCCATCATTTTCCTGTCCGTATGGCCACTGCAGATCCTGACTTTCCATGGTTCCTTTGGCCCAGTGCTGAAGGTTGAAGATGATTTAAGCATTTCCTCAAACAGCACCAAAATGTTCAGCTAAGTAATTAACCTTTTTTATTTAATTCTTGAGGGGAACATGGTTGCCTTAGGGCTCAGGGTGTAGCTATAATAGGTGCAGTTAAACCTACACCCGCAAGCCGGGGGGGGGGCCATACGCACACAGAATGCATATGCCCATTCCATCATCTGCACCAGGGCCCTTTCCACCTAGTTATGCCACCGCTAGGGCTCAATAACACAACACCTTTCCTCAATGCAAACTTCTCATGTGTTCCTTACTATGAGTTTGTCTTTCCCAGGAACAAGACATTCACACAGCTCCTGATTGCCCTGCATTTTCCTGGCCCCTTCCTCTTCCCACTTCACTGTGGCATTCCACATAAAGCATAGGGCATAGAGCTAGGGTGGGGAAACTCCAGCCTGAAAACCAAATCCAGTCTGCCACTGTTGTTTTTTTAAAATATATTTATTTTTTAATAGGTCTCTCTCCAGTTCCTGGATCAGCCTGTCAATCTGTTTGGATCTCTTGCATTGATTTTTGTACCGGATTTTTAACATTGTGGTTTTTCAATGGAGGACAAACCGCAATGTTAAAAATTCGGTACAAAAATCAATGCAAAAGATCCGATAGTACTGAAACGTAAAAAGGACTAAAATTTCTGATTAATCCAAAATGGCCATTTTCAGGTACTTTCGGTTTTATCCGAAACCGAAATTCCCATCCCTATTAAGAACTGAAGGGGTGACTGCTATTCAGAGAGATGGATCAGAAATTTGGACATGCGCTCAATGATAAGGGATCAATCCATAACCTAGATCCTTGACCTGAGCTCTCCTATTCCTTGCCTCATCCTGGGCATACCTGTTAAGCACCTTCACCTACAACTCTTATCTGGCCTACTAAGCTTCTGCTAACTTTCAAAGTGACCCACAGAAAGGAAAAGTTTCCCCATTCATTGCTTAGAGAAATACCCTAGTGATAAACATCGTGTTCTGGAAGTAGCATGGAGTTTCAGAAGAAGTTCTGGTTCCAGGACTCTACATGATCATGCAAAGATGAGAAGTGATATACAGGAAATGATATATATCAGGGATTGAAACTTGCTCTGCGTTAATCAGATCACATAACAACATTGCTACTTGAGTTATGGCTCATATCCACATCATGGGATGAGATCATGGGATAATTCTCCCAGTCAGGGAAGTGTGCTCTCTCACAGCACAGCCTGTACCAGATTCCCCTGTGGAGGGATTAGTGAATGGGGTTTGTTAAGCATACAAACTTTCTTCATGTGACATCCCACTATGGAGGAAGCTGGCACAAACTGGGTGTTTTCAGATGAGATGTTACCCCGCATGGCCACCCAGGAGCCACAGAGCTGACCACCCATGAAGGTGGAATGGCCGGATGTGTACTTCCATGAGACTCGGAGCATCCACTCATGGCAGTACGCACAGAGCACTGCTGGGAAATCCAGAGTGCTCTGTACAGAGCAAGCCAAATAGCTCCATGGCAACAGGCAACAGGCAGCCACGGAACCCCTGCCTGTATGAACAGTAGTAGGTGAACACAACAGGTCTGCCATTCATAGGCACTATGTGAGGTGGGATGGGGAGTTTCCTTTGCAAGTCACAAAAACTGGCCAGGAGCACTGAGGAGCTCAGGTTCCCCAGTTCTCATGCTGGGGATATGTCACTTGCAAAGGTCAGTCCATGGTCTGTGGCAGGGGGAGTGCCTGGTGGCTGCCTCTGTGGGCGTGGTAGTCACTCTGAGAGCCACCCATTTGTATCCCTCCCCACACACATCACCTGAATGGGTGCTCTGCAGCAGATCCATGCTTCGCCATGTACTCTGCCCCACCTCCCCCCATCGACTTCTCATTGTCAGGGCTCAGCGAGCCCTTCCCAACCTGACACGCCCCCATGGAGGGCGTGTGCCATGGGGGGGGTGTCCACTGGGGCCAAGGGGAAGGCCCCCACGGCCTCCCTGCATGCCACCTCACATCTCTGCTGCCACGAGTGATTGAGAGTGTGCTTGGTGTGTGTGTTACTGCTTGGTGGAAGGTAGGAGGAGATACGGGGAACTGGGTCACTGTTAGAACCTGGTGTGTTTCACTTCCAGGGCCCTTCTTGTGTGCGCGTGTGTCCCCATCCTGAGCCCCTGTCCCTGGGCACACTTCATTCCCCTTGTCCTCACTTTTGCACCCCCTCCCTGAGAGTATCTGTATAGTAGTTGGGGGTGATTGTGGATGGCTGCGAGCGAGCAAGAGAGAGTCAGAGAGAGGGGCATTGCACCTGGCACCTCTCCTAATGATGATCTTTAGCTAGAGTTATGCCCAACAGCCTCTATAAGACCCTGAGGGACCTTAACAGGCGCTCTTACCGCCTAGCGCATCCAGAGCGGGTGAGATCCCGTCCCTTTCCCCATCTCGTCTTCACACTCGTGTAAAAACACCCACTGTGCTCTCTGTGGGTTCTTTCCTACACCCCCCCAGGGAGAATAATGTGTGAATTGAACCATCCGATCCTTGCAAGCAAATTCTTTGCGTTGAGTGGCAGAGAAAAAAGAAATAATCAAGGAACAGAGGGTGTGGTAAAGAATTCACATAAAACTCAGAATGTGGGTTTGTGCTACTACCCACTCTATAAGAGTGTTGTATGAACAAGCCTTTATAGACCTATAGATAGATAATGTATGTAATTAGCAAAAGTGTTTTAATAAACTCTACAGATTGTTTTCAATGGATGGTCACCAGGGACAGCAGATAAGCTGCAAGTATTATACAGTTTGCTTCAGTGAGGAATAATGTCCAACAATAGTTTTCATATTAAATTGCAATTACCCTGAGATTATAAATACTTGGAAGAGTAACTTCTCTTAAATAAAATTAATAATTTGTTGGCATCCTAATGTTCTTTTACAGAAGAAAACAATTTTTATTAGCATATTATTTTTGTCTCCTTTTTAAGGGAGAGTAGTTCTTAATGTGTGAAACCTCTAGGTTTCTCAGGCTAAAATGAAGAATAGCACACATTTTATTTAATTTAGGTTTGTGAGATTAAACAAATAATTCCCCCCCCCCCCCGAAATGTGATTTTTAGGAAAATGTGGTTTGATTGTTTGTAATTGCCTGTGTTTTCTGTGCTGAACGTATACAGCATTTGAAACCGATGTTGCTAATTAAATAACACATACAGCAACTGTGAGTAAATTGCACTCTCTGCTCTCACCCATCAGGTGCTGTGTGTCACCTGGAAAGATTCAGCTCATTAGTAGTAATAAAGTCAATATGTGTTTACAAAGCTAGAAGCAGCTGGATTTTTAAAAAAACCCATCGTGTGCAGCTGAACCAGCCTTCATGTGTGCAGACGATTGCATTTTTAATGAAATGGAATAATAAATGAATGCTGGTTTTTGTGGGAAGATTTTTATAAAATGCATCAAATCAGTTAAATTAACTGTTGGCAACTGTTGAGAAGAACAGCATACAGAAAAAACATACAGGCTATGTTGCTGTACTCTTTTTGCTATTAACGTAGGGTATTTTCAGATGTTACCCTGTGGTGGGGAATGGTCCCATAACGTCTGTTTGATGCCTGCCAGATGTTCACCACAGTGAACCTCCGGCGGGAATCAAAAGAACCACGCTTTCGAGGCTGGACCGGGGACCATCGCCGAAAGCATGGCTAGTTGAACCATGGCCCAGAATTGGTGGCTGGTAATGTCTGTTACTGGCGCAGATTCTGGGCCGTGGCCCAGACCACGGGTCGGAATCGGAGGCAGCGGCCAAATTGGCCGCTGCGCCCGCCCGTCTCCCGGATGGCAGGCGGCTGGGGGAGCATGGGGGGGGCGGGGCTGTGTGGCCGCATGTTGCACTGCACANGGGGGGCGGGGCTGTGTGGCCGCATGTTGCACTGCACAGCCTCCCCCCCGCCCCTGATTCCCCACCGGGATCGGCCGGCACGTCTGCTGGCCGTGATGGGGCGATTCCGGCGGGGAATCAAAAGGGTGATTCCATGACGGTGCCAAAGCCGCCCCGTCACGTCTGAAATCACCCGTAGTATACAAAATCACTGTTAAGATAAGTGATATAGGGACAGAAGTTGTCTATGTTCATAGAAATAGACAGTCATGAGATCAGGGTCTGTTCAGGGCATTTGCTGTGTTCTCCAGAACTGTACCTTTTATCTTTTCCAAGAAGGAAATCTCTTGGTTGAATGCAGTAACACCACAGTGCTGACAATATAGGTTTGTCTTTTTATTTTTATTTTAATTTTTAATTTTTATGTCTTTTTTAAGATCTGCAGTCAGGGAGACCAGAACATTGTCACCAAGACAGCTGTGAACAATAACACTAAAGGTGTGAAATTATTTCAGTCATCAGACTGACCTAATGGAATTTAGCAAAAAGTGAGGGTAGAATTCCCAGCAATTAAAGCAAAATCCTATTTTATAAATTTGATCCAGTTACATATGTTCACCTTCTTTCTTCCAAGTATCTTCACCAACCACATAGAGCCCTTTACAAAATCTAATGTCAAATCTCTTTAGGGCATCCAACTTTCATCATTTTCTTTACATTTTATTAGGAAAAATACATTGTAACTATGGGTGATTTCAGACGTTATGGGGCCCTTTGGCCCCGTACCAAAATCACCGGATTCATTCCCCCCCGGGGTCACCCCGTAACGCCATATCAGACGTGCCGGGGGGATCCCAGCGGGGAATCTGGGAGGGGTGGTTCAAACTGACCCCATGTGGGTATTCACCGTGGCGAACATCTGGCGGCCTCCAAACAGACGTCCGAGACACAGTGACCACAGGTGGGTATTCACCGTGGTTCACCGTGATCTCGTAACGTCTGAAAATACCCTATTATTTATTATTATTATTAACAAACATTTATATAGTGCCAGCAGTGTACCTGGCACTTTACAAAGTGATAAAATAGACACGGTCCCTGCCCCTAGGGCTTACAATTTGAGAGACAGGAGCTGGGGAAGAGACATAGGAAGGGGAACAGAGGGAGAGACAAGGGGTCTAACATTCATGAAGATGCGAGGTCTCAAGTGCACGTACTTGGCTTGGTTACGATGAGAATGACAGCAGGCAGGTCCATGTTGCAAGGATAAGGGTAAACCGATCGTAGGTATAGGAATAGTGGCTCAGCAGGATAAAGAGTCAGACAGAGCAGAGCGAAAGAGGTGAGTTTTAAGGAGAGATTTGAAGGTATGAAGGGAGGGGGCAAGGCGGATGTGGACAGGGAGGGAGTTCCAGGCATGGGGGGCAGCAAGTGAGAAGGGACGAAGGCGCTTAGGGGAGCAGGGAAGGCGTGGAAGGGTGAGAGAAGGGACAGAGGAGGAGCGAAGTGCACGGGCTGGAGTATGGAGGGCGATAAGTGCAGAGAGGTAGCGGGGAGCGAGGTTGTGAAGAGCTTTATAGGTGAAGACTAGGAGACTTGCTGGGCTCCTTTGCTTTGCAAACCTCAATGCTCACGTAGCAACCCATCCATCCCTATTCCTTTATTGTGCAGGGGTTGGGGAACGCTTACTGGAAGACGGTGGGAGAAATATTTATTCCACAATAAATTTGTAGCACCCTCTACGTGCAATCATTGCTAAGTTTAATAGGAAACTGCAATGGCTGCTGTTTTTAGGGTGGGGTCAGTTTGGTGCCGTTCAGCGGGGTGTGGGGTTAACTGTTTGGATCTAACTAAGTGGACATTATTTAGGCATAGGGTGGCCGTACTTCCCTTTTAAAAGAGGACGTTTATGAAAAATACATGGTGCAGGGCTGCATTGATTCCATTGCAGACAAGAACCATGTATTTTTCATAAGTGTTCTCTTTTAAATGGGAGGTATGGCCACCCTATGTAGGCATGTGAACTCTAGGGTGAAGGGGTTCATATAACTACAGTAAGCATGACCGTATGTCTTAATGAGAACATTACAAAGGAGAAATGAGTTAAAATTAGTGCTGAAACTCAGTCCTCTGTTTTCCTCAGGAAACACTGAGGACTGGTGCATTCGGCTTCAATTTCCCAAGTTCTGAAGTTCCGAGGAAGGGCCCTGGAACTTTAGAACTCATAGAATCCTCAGCTGAGTGCAGGGAAGAGTGCCGGAAGGCAGGTAAGTGCTAGGCCCCTGCTCCCCCTTCCCTAGCCCCCGCTGGCCAGGGAAGGGGAGGCTGTGGCCTAGCAGGGGGGTCAAAAGTGGGGCAGGTGCTTAGTGGGAGTGGGGGGCCTCGTAGGGGGTTCAGGGGTAGTTTACTTACCTTCCAGAAGGGTCCCGTGCCAATGCGTGGCCTCTTCCCGGCTGGTAACTTTGAAAGCAAAAGTTTTTAAAAAAACAACTGAGCATGCTTAGAAAGAGCCTGGGTGGCTCTTTCCGAGCATGCTCGTCCCTGTTCAAAGATGGCACTGGCAGCGTTAGCATGCTCACTTGGTGGTGGGGTTTTTTCCCCCAAGGTTACCAGCTGGGAAGAGGCCATGCATCAGTGCAGGACCCCTCTGAAAGGTAAGTAACCCACCCTTACCCCCTGCCCTCAGAAACTCGCAAGTATTCTCCAAGGGTCCAAGGAGTAGCCCAAACCCTTGGGACCACTCCTCAGACCCTCAGAAATACTCACAAGGTTTTTTTCTCCTATTCGGACTACTAGTTAAAATAATTAATACCTCAATGTTCTGTAAGTTTGTGCGTGTGTGTGGGTGTAATATATATATTTTCAGGCAGCGATAGCTGCCTGAAACTTAAATGCACAACCACTCTCCATTATAAACAGGGGACTGGTGACCCCCCGATTTTGAGAAAGCCGCTTAAGCTACATTGCTGAAAATTTATCCATGGCTATAAGTTGTGAGGACCATCATATGTACAAAGTTTGAAGAAGATCCATCAGGAAAATAAAATGTTATGACTGTTTTAACGTTAATTGGTTGTGGTCAAAATGCACAGAGTCCTCATGATTTTGATTCATTAATATCTCCTCCCCCTGGATGAGTTGAGCCCCCAAACTTCACAGGATTGGCGCATGAGATCAATAACAACAGCTGCTGAAATATGATACTGATTCGACAAAGAACAATTTTTTCAGAGTGCATTAAGTCAGTTATTTACATGTATACAAATTGTATACAGCTCATACAATGAAGTTAAGAAAGTGAGTGTAGACAACATTATACAATTCATTCTACAGAATGAAGTTCTATAGAAACAGACTTAATGCACTCTGAAAAAATCGTTCCTCGTCAAATTATGATAATAAATTAAAGTTTAATAATGGAAAAATGTGGAAGTTTAGTTATTGATTAAAATGAATACAAGTATGTATGGTAAGGAATTAAATACATATATTACATGTATGTTGATGTCCTAAAATATTAAATATTGCTCAAATTCTGAAATAATTCCTATGTTTTTTGGCGTTTATGTTTTGTTACAATGTATGGAGTGGAAGGTTTTTTTAATTGTAATTGTACTGAGTTTGTGGGTTTTTTTGTATTTTAAGAAAACTCTTGTGCATTTAAGGTTTTTTTAAAACTGTTTTGGGTGGGTGGGTGGGTGGGTGTGTATGTGTGTGTGTGTGTGTGTGTGTGTGTGTGTGTGTATGTATGTATGTATGTATATATATATATATATATATATATATATATATATATATATATATAATAACATTATATATATTATTGCTAGAAAAGTATGCATTTATTTATTTATTTGTTTATTTATTAAAAATTGGTATCCGGCCCCTCCTGCCCATAGGGCAGCCCGGGGCGGCGAACAGCAACAATCAATAAAACAGTTTAAAACAGTTAAAAATACAATAATGCAGGAGAAAAAGACATATGCCATGTTCTTACTGTATTCAAAGAGTACTATTTTGGATTTGGTGTCAGTCAAGCTTTTAAAAAGGTTATTTAATATTACCATTTTTATCAGAGCATAATAGGGCACAACTGCAGTTTTTCAAGAGGAGGAAGTATGCTCAGAAATCTCGTCCCGCCTTGTCCAGTTTTGTGGGATCAACTTCAGTGGGTATCGCCTGCTGATGCAGCAGATGTTCTTGGGGCTGTCAGAGCCACTTCTTGTGAACTTGTCTGTCTTGGCTGATCAAGGCCAGCTGGGAGATGCTAGGGCCGCTGCTGGTGTGGATGGTCATCGCCTCCCTGTGGGATGGCGGAGTACTGAGCTGCCTCAAGGAGCTGCTGCTGCAGCCTCTGGTCAAAAAGCCATCGCTCGATGTTGACTCCTTTGCCAGTTATCAGCTGGTCTCTAACTTTCCCTTTTTAGGTAAGGTTATTGAACGGTTAGTGGCTCAGCAGCTTCAGGGGCATCTTGACCGCATTGGATTTCTGGACCCTCTCAGTTCAGCTTTCGCCAGGGCTATGGCACTGAGACTGTGCTTGTGACTTTGGTTGATGACCTTCACCGTGAATTGGACCACGGTCATTTGACCCTGATATTGTTAGATCTGTCGACTGCTTTTGACACTGTTGACCATGAGAGGTTGGTGACTCGCCTCTGGAACTGTGCTGGGGTGGGCAAGACTGTTCTTGAATCATTCCACTCATTGCTGGCCAGAAGAACTCAGTAGGGATGTGTGAACAGAACCGAGTTCGAAAATTCGGTTTGGTTCGAAAATCGAGTTCAGTTCGAAAGTTCGGTTCGGTCGACCGAACTATTCAAGTTCGGTCGAATTCTGAACTTCCGAGCCGAGTTTGTACATTCAAAACGGGTTGTTTTGGCCTTCCAAACTGGTTTGAATTCGACCAAACAGTTTGGTCGAATTTGAGTTCAGTTCGAAAGTTCGGTTCGGTCGACCAAACTATTCAAGTTCGGTCCAAACTCCGAACTTCCGAACCGCGTTTGCACATCCCTAGAACTCAGTGAGTGGTGCTCGGGGATTATTTTTCAGCACCCTGGGACCTCTTGTGTGGACTCATGCAAGGTTCCATTCTGTCCCCTCTCCTGTTCAATGTATATATACAGCCGCTGAGTGAGATCGTGAGAGGGTTTGATGTTCGGTGTCATTGATATGCTAAGACCCTGGCACGTCAGCCTGCCTCACCAGGCAGCGCCTTAGAGGGCTCGGGGCTTTTGCTCAACCCCACCCCCACCCCTTTCCAGAAAAAGGTGCGCACTCTTTGGTGGCTTCCGCCACGGGGCTGCAGGGATCGGGAGGGTTGCCTAGCAACCCCTCTGGAAGAGGCGCGAAGGGGCAGTTTCGTATTGCGAGACTTGCCCAGCACCATTTTGTGTTCAACTGCCCAAGCTTCAGTCAGCTTGGACAGCATGTGGAGATGGAGCTCCCACCCACCTATCCAGAGGAATGACACTGCGAGCGAGTTTATTGAGCAAATGGCATACTGGATAGCAAAAGCAAATGGAAAGCAAAAGTAAAAATTGAAAGTGAAAGCAGTCTTTCCATGTTGTCACCACCCGGTTTCTCACATCCACAACTCACAGTGATGTACTGGCAGATAGCAGCATGCAGTTTTATTGGAGTCTCCACCACTGTGGTGTTGGAAATATCTCTTGGTTCGCATAAAACCCCCAGTCAAGGGGATCGATGGACGGAGAGTACATGAGATGGAACAATGGAGGTAGTGGTGCTGGTAGCTGTGTGGCTGTCATTCTGAGCCATGGCCGCAGCGCCAGTGATGGAAAGGCTGTGGAAATTGCTCAGGAGAAGGCAACAGCTTTGAGAAAGAGAGTTCAGCATGTGCTACAAACCAGGACAAGCTGGGACAACACATTTTGAATTTGTGTTGGGCTTTTAAGGTGGATGTTACATATATGCCAGTAAGAGAGAGCAGAGAAAGGAGCAGGAAGTGGTTGCTCCTCAGAATGCTCTAAGCTTTTGTCCATTACTCTATGGTGCTATGAGACCTGTACACATGAGATGCTGTACGCAACCTAATTGATTCGTTGCATAAATGTGGGTGCACATTAGCCCTCATTTGCCCACATGGTGGGCTCTGCATGCTCCAGGACCCTGCTTTGAGTGAGGGCTGTATGTCCAGTGGGTATTAGCCTTGTGGCTGGTGGCTAATGAACAGGCAGGTGGACACCATCTGGTGTGGGCTACCATCTCATTGGTTAACATCCCGTGCCTTTTTTGAGGAGTGTCCAAATCTTCACACAGTACACAAGGTGGTGTTGCACCATAGATTTATATAGCAGCATTATGATAGTTTCTGGATTATTCTCGAACCCATTCTAAATAATTCCTAGCACTCTGATTGCCTTTTTGACCACTGTCACACAGTGAATTGATGATTTCAACGAACTGTCCACAATGAGTCCAAGACCTTTTTCCTGAGTGGCAACACCTAATTTAGAACCCTGCATATTGTGTATGTATAATTAGGATTGTTTTTTCCTATGTGCATCACTTTACACTTGTCAACATTGAATTTCATCTGCCATTTGGCTGCCCAGTCATGCAAGATCTTCTTGGTCTGCCTCAGTCTAAACTATCTTGAATAACTTTGTGTCAGCTGCAACCAATGGCACACCTGTCTGCCATCTTCCTCCAGGTTTGCTAATTACTATGAAAAGTATCCCCTTGGTACATTTCACTTCTGGTAAACTGCAGGAACAGCAGGTACATGAAGTGTGTCCCAAAGGAGCACAACTCAGCAGTTCTGGGACCAGTTATGCCGTGACTCTCTAGCAATAATACCAGGCAGTCATTTTACCAGGACTGAATGATATTAGGTTTTTCTTTCACTGTTGTGTTGACGAAACCTGCTTGGTTAAGGGCTGATCATTGAGGTGAAAATAAGACAATTAGAATCTTGTACAGAGGTGTGGAGACAGCAGCATCTGGAAAAGTAAGAGACTGCAGCAGCTGTTTATTCAAAGTAGGGTGTCCTTCTCCATACAGCAAATTAATAATATAATGAGGGAAGGAAGTGTACTTTGTGTATATAGAATGTCAGCTCTTTTGAGTGGTATTTTTGCTCTTGGATTTGTCCAGAGGCAATCAGAAAACTGGATTCATTAGTTTACTTAGTGCTCGGAAAAATGGATCCTTATATCGTTAGTGTAAGTGGTTTCTTTCTCTGAAGGTATGAATATATAACAAAGGACTTAACATCCTCTGATTTCTAACCATTTTATTCTATTGAAACTTCATCTTCATTTAACATTGTAACAACTCCAGCATCATTTTTTATTTTATTTTTTGCCATAATGACAGAACATTCCACATAATAGCCAGATTGAGACTGTGGTAACTTCTGAAAGAGGGTTTGTTTGCAATGTCAATTATTCTGTTCAACAAATAGACAGATTTTCTAAAATCTGTATTTTTAATTATTATTTTTTTAAAAAATCCATTAAGTATGCAGGTCCTGCCTGCAGAGATTTCTGGAAAGGTTCATGTTAGTCAGGAAGCTTTTTAAGATCATTGACAAAAGATGTTAAAAAGATCTATTTAGTTAATCTAGTTCCTTCCCTCCCAAGTTCAGTATTCTTCCCTATCAAATACATTATTGCTTTGTTAATTCTAGTTTTAATTATCCTAAAGATGGCTGCAACATTGGAAGACTTGTGCACAATCTAATAATTACAATGGTCAGGAAAGCTTCCAAGTTGTTAGAGCTAACCTGGGGAAAATCTAGGAGATGGTTTATATTTAAGAGTTGATAATTTAATGTAGACTGAACATCAAAGATGACTATAGTTTTCCTCAAATTTAGGGCCACATAAGTGGTCCTTTGCTGATGCAAATAGTTAGTTCCATTGACTTCTATGGGGTAATTTGCATCGATTAGAACTACTCATTTGAGCAAGAGTTTTCAGACGTTTTCCCTTAATGAAATTGATTTCTGCCTTTTCATAGCTATATGAAATTAGAGCCTTGTAAATGATAGGAGTTAATTGACATAATTTGTCAGAATAATGTAAAAATCAATGGCTTCCACTAAATATGGATTTTTAAAAAAATGCAAAACCACTATCTCCGTTAAAGTTTTTTCTTGCTCCACATCTGACAGTCATACAAAGTCTAATTGAAAGCACCTTCCCTTGTGATTTTTATTGAAATTATTTAGGTATGTGTTTAGAAGACAGTAATAAATTATTTCAAGAGTTTGTATTTTCCCTCCAAAACATTGTATGTAATAGTACTGTTATTTTTTGTATCGGTTGTTTACATAAAATTCAACTCAGATTGATGTTCCAATTTAAAACTTTTGCACAAAGGATGAAATCCACCCTTTGACAGTCTGTGGAAGTCCTTCCCTGCCACAGATTCCTTGTGCTACCTCAGCACTGGTTGTTGTATGAACTGATGGTGGCTTTAATCCTGTAACTAACTGCATGTGGACATGTCACTGCATCTATTAGAAGGAGCAGCGAAGTCAATAGGCTTTCATTGCAGAACAGCTACATGCAGTCAGTCACTGAATTAGCACTGAAATTTGGTGTACATGTCAGCAGGACTTTGGGTGGCTAAGTGTGTAGCTGGCACATCGGCTATATGCTCTGGGAGGGGGAGGGGTCAGCCCTAGCAGTGTCAGGTTGGGGCCCGGAACGGGCATGCGTCCGACCAGACTGGGCAGTGAGCATCTCCCCACCCACCCCCAATCCGTGGTAGGACAGGGAAACAGAACAAACATTTGGCCAGGCGGTCCCACTCCCAACACACCTCCCAGCGCTCCATCCCCCACCATGATGGGCAGCCATGACGGACCATCATGTGCAACCATGGCGGCCTCAGAGGCAATGGGGCTGAAAATATATCGCCCACGTTGGCCTGCCTGGGTGGCGCTTGGCCCAGGATCATCCAGGGGGACCAGTTCAGGGCCAGCCACCTAACCAGGCCGGGGCAGCGGCTAGCCACATCTGATAACCCAGAAACAGACATCCAGGTGAGTCTCTGGACCAGGCAGAGTTGTGTCTATTATCCTCCTTTGTGACCTGCTCTTGTAACCTGTGTCTATATACACCCAAAGGCAGGGGGCACTCACAAGAGCAATAATATAGAGGGATAGTGCCTGTTGTTGTAACTCATAAACTGGAGCAGTAGTCTCAGAAGGTGTCCATGTGTTTGACCTTCACTCATCACACGTAACTAATAGGTGCATCTTTTCCCACTAGTTTTGACAAATGAAAATTAATTTCCCCACTATACATAATGTGTTTTTCTTTTTCCTTTTCCCTCTTTCTTCTTTAGGGGTTGTGGTAGGGTGGGAAGATGGCTTGGGAAATGTTCTGCTTTGTAATGTTTGAGAGTGGGAGTGCTCTCTGCTTATAGATCAGATATATTTTATAATATAGGGCCGAGAGAATAGAACAAAAAATATTTTATTAAATTATTATTATTGTTTTTCAAGAAATTTAAAGGAACTTTATAGAAATGTTAACATATAAACTAATTCAACTATGATTATTTTTTAAAAAGCATAGGAGGAGTATGTATTTTATAAAATATATACTCCTATGCTTTTTTTATAATCATAGTTGGATTTGTTTATATTAATGTTAAAATTTCTTTTGAAAAAGCAAAAACCCACATAGCCTTGGAAGGTGGTACCTGGCAACATGAGAGAGGAAATTTAAGTAACCAAAGATAAATTTGTCTCTCTGGAATTTACAAATGTGATTACAAACAATTATCAGGAGAGAAACCCTTTCCTATGGGGGTGAGGTATATGCATGTATGTTAGTTGGTTTTTACATTTCTACTCCTCCTTTCCCCAAAGGCTCAGAAGGGTGACTTAGAGCAATTAAAACAAAAAATATGATTAAAATTCCTTTAAAAAGCAGACCCTCATTTCTAAAACCCACCCATCCCAACCCCTATCTCCACCTGCCAAACGCTTTGGTGAAATGTTTTACACAGCCTCCGGAATATGCTTGGGGTCTGCCAGACCTCTAGGGCTACGGAGTTCCGCAATACTGGGACAAGAGGTGAAAAGATGATCCTGCAACTGCTGAGCCACCACCTGCTCAGTAACCTTCCCAAAAAAGGGATGGTTAGAGACCAGCCTATAGCTGGCCAGGATGCTAATGTCCAATTATGGTTTCTTGAGCACGGGCCACCATTAGGGCCATTGACAATCCCCGCCAGCAACAGCCCTAATGTCTCTCAGCTGACCTTGACCAGCCAGGACAGGCATGGGTCTATTTCACAATAAGTGGCTCGGACAGACCCCAGGGCATCCCCCGCATCTGAGGGTGACGTTCTGAAATTCATCCCACGGCGGGACTTCTACTACCCACTGCTAAAAGTGTTGCATCAAAACTGTGGTGGATCTGAGCGATTTTATCTGCAAAAAAGTCCACAAATCACAGCGGGCATTCGATGACTCTAAATCCAGGCGGAGGGAGGCTGGACTGACCAGCCCCCTCACCACCTGGAAACGCTCCACCTGGCGTGACTTAGTGCCCGCACCGCCATGGCATAGGTAAGTAATCAGACTCTATGCCGCAGTCGGTCAACTTCAGCATGCGAGTGACACCACCGTCGCTCTAACCACCACCCTTCCTCCGCTGCAGCTCCTCCGTATACCATGGGGACCTGCGTTGTCGGCGGTTCGGGAGCAGACGCCTGGAGGCCACCCAGTCAGTGGCCTCCACCAACATGGAATTCCACATGGTCACGAGGTCATCGAGTGAGCAGCCATCGAGATCAGAGGATACATCCCCTAGAGCAGTCTGGAACCTTCTAGGTTCCATAAACCATGGGGGGGGGGGAACCATTCTAATTGGTTCTGCACCTACCCGGGCGCTGACATGCGCCAGGATACCTGCCCGGAGGAGATAATGATCCATCCATGACAAGGGTTCTGCTGACACCTCCCCCACTAACGGATTAACATGGGTTTTTTGCTAGAAGTAATATCCTAACACATAGAAGGAAAAGAAGATGGAGATAAGTGGCAGATAATATGAGAAATCAGGAATTGAAAGTAGCTATGCAAACCCAGAAAAATAAATAGTCTTAAATTAGATGTAGACCAGTGTAATTGTGAGCTCTACTTTCGAAAACTGACATATTCTAGAAAGCTTACTCCACTGCAAGATGTTTTTTAAAAACAACAACAAAACCCAGACCTGCTGAGTGTCTAAGGGCTGATCCTCCTAACAGGAAGGAAATAAACTCATAATTTTACTGTAATGTACCCTTCTTTATGGAACTTCCACAGTTCCAGCATATTGCCCTCCTGCTGCTTCCAACTCCAAATTTCAAAAGATGCAAACCCAGTTGTAGGCTGTATACATCTTTATGCATAAATGAATGCATAATTTTATGCATAAATGAATGCATAAACAAATCCATAATTTTTATGGATAAATGAATCCAAAGGGATTTTATTGGACCAACTTATATTGAAGCTGTCCCCATCTCTTACACTTGAGACCAATATGTTTCCATTTCTCTATCTGCATTGCCTACATTTTGGACCAACGCAACAACCATCCTCCCTTTCTAGACTATAGTGGGATTGACAGAGAGCTTTCAACATCCTTTCTTCATCTGACATTCAGATGACATTCGACTCTACCTCTCCTTTTCATCCAACCCTGGGCCTGCAGTCTTGGTGCTTATCTGCTGCCTGGCTGCTATCAGGATTGGATGAGAATGAGCCGAATGAAACAGGTCCTTTTTACACGGCACTCTCCCACTCATGAATATGCAGAAATTCATGGAAAACAGGGATTGCTCTGTGCATGGGGATGAGTGGGGGTATGTGGGGATGCGTGCGTGCCCATATGCATGGCCCGTCCACCCACCATGCACACACCAGCGCGCCCACAGACCCCCCTCACTCTGCGGGGGCCGTGCAAAAAAGACCATAATCCAGAGAAGACTAAAGTGATGATGGTTGGCCAGCTTTGTGATCTGAAGGGGATTGTGACTCCTGTTGTTGATGAAGTCCGGAGCCCTCTGGTCAGTCAGTTCCACAGCCTTTTAGTACTTCTGGACCCCTTATTGCACCTGGATTGTCAGGTTACAGTGGTGTCCAGAAGTACTTTTTGACCAACTCCATCTAGTGACCTTTCCTTTCTGATTCGCATCTGGCCACAATCATCCATACTTTCATCACCTCGAGGCTAGATCCCTCAATGTGCTCTGTGGGGCTGCCCTTGATGACAGTTTGTAAGCTGCAGCAGGTGCAGAATGTGGCAACTCACCTCCTTTCAGGGATGAGTCACCGGGAGCACATTACACCGGTGTTCTGAAGTCTGTACTGGCTGCCTATAGCTTTCTGGGCACAATTCAAGGTGCTGGTTTTGACCTTTAAACTGCCTGGGCCCCGCATATCTTGAAAGATCACCTGTCCTTCAATGTCCCACCGCAGCCTCTGCAATGAGCCGGGAGTGCCTCCCTCTGGGTACCATCTGTTAGCCTTGTTCATATGACAAGGACTCAGAGGGGTGTTCTCATTTGCTGCCCCAGTGCTTTGGAACTTCTTTCCTCTAGAGGTTCATTTGAGCCCAGGCCTGAGTGTCTTCCGGAGGTGATGAGAGACGTTTTTATTTGAAAAGGCATTTTTAAATGGCTGGTGGAGATAGTGGATTAGCTGGGGTTTGGTGGGTGGTTTTAGGGTAGAGGTGTGAGAGGCGGTTGGATGCGGAGGTGGTTTTCGTTGGGTTTTGTTGATGGTTTATATTAGTGTTAAATGTTTTTATGGATTGCAAGCTGACCTTAATGAAGGGTGGCATATAAAAATAAATAAATAAAATCTGTTCTCAAAAAATTAATGCAGAGTGATCCCTAAACACCTGAGGGCTGGAAAGGACTGTATCTGTTACCCTGCAATGAAGGCCCTTCTAGGGGACCTTGTCTTTTAATTACTGAGATTGTTGTTTGTGTTTTATTTTACTCTATGTTTTTCATTTTGGGCACAGGTTCTCTGGATAACTGCCTGTCCTCCAAAATGTTTATGTCCAAAAAATTAGACTGCTGATTCTTAAGGGTTGCTTGCCTATATATGTATGTATAAAATTTTATTGTTTGGCCATGGACCGTAACAAAATTCGAAAAAAGAATACAAAAAGAGTAACAAAGAGTAATATTGTTAATAAAAGGAATAAATAAGAAAAGAATAAATATTTACAAAATTTTAAATTGTAGATTGTAAGCCATAGGCAGGGACCGCGTCATTCTTATTGTTATGTAAAGCACCAGATACACAGCCGGCGCTACACAAATGCTTATAATAAAATCAAATGAATATCATTTTAGAAACTTGAAGAAAACCAAATCGACGTACCCTCCATAGGACTTAAATAGATGAAACTATACCCGTACATCGAAGGAACTCAGGAGAAGGAGGAGATTTGAAACTATTCATTAAGTTTTGTTCCCCATCCCTAAAGGGTTCTCATTTATTTGGTCTTTTTCTCCTGTTAATTTCCACCGCCCAAGCAAATTTTGCCATAGTTCTCATTATTTTAACATTAGAGTTTGACAATAAATATGATAGTTTCCACCTAGCTCCCCAATACTCTTTCCCAACAAGTAATGTGTCTATATACTGTGTTCTCAAGCTTTCATTATATCGACAATCGAGCATGTAGTGCTCCAAATCTTTGATTTTGGTCTGTGCACAGGTGCAGAGCCTCCATTTGTATGGTATACCCTTATACCTTCCCTCCAGCAATGCAGAGGGGAACAACTGCATCCTTAGACGTGCGAGTGCAGCCCTTGCAGTTCGGTTCTCTACAGAAGACAAATAGTCTCCATATTTAAATGTATTTTTAATTTCTATGTATTCAGGCGCTATTTTACCAGCCTGAATTTGAGCCATCTCGGCCTGAATAAATACATCAGTAATTCTACTTGACATCAGCGATTTTGCTCTATTTTGGGCTGTACAGACTAGCTCAGCTATAGACAATCCATATGCTTGGATAAGCCCTTTGGTTTTACTGGCCCCAAAGTCTTTTCCTTTGAGAATTTTCTGCTCACTAAAGCAGATTTTAGGTAGGCTATTCTCATCCCGGCGTTGAAGAAGGTTCCAATATTTAAAAATTGCTAATTTGATTTTATACTCTACAGAGAAAACACCTAATTCGGCTCTCACCATACTTGACGGGATTGAGAGGGCCACACCCAGCACCCTTTTACAGATTCTGAGCTGAGCCATCTCAAGCCCCGGGGAATATTCCAGGCTCCACACCTCCGTACCATAGATCATCTGTGTGATCAGTTTATGGTTGATAAGTTTTACCACTGGTTTTATTAACTTAGCCCCAGGGGATCTCCAGAACTTTACTATTCCGTGAGCCACCTGATCTGCTTTCAACTTTATCAGGTCTAGATACTTAGTCCAGTTACCTAGGTAGTGGAACAATATCCCCAAATACTTATAAGTCTTTACTTGCTCTACAGTTTGATTCCCTACTTGCCATCTACTAGGAGCAAAATAGTTAGCAAATACCATCACCTTGGTTTTGGCACAGTTGCCTATGTTTCCATTGATTCAGGTAGCTGTTAAAAATATTTGCCCAGCTTTTGGACATCTGGTACTCAAAATAATTTGTAAGCAGCCACATAGTCCTAATTTGTCCTATATAGCTTTTGGTATTTATGTCTAATACAGACATTTGGACAAACCTTGCATATCTCTTAGAAAGGTTTGTTTGTTTATTTATTTATTTATTTTAAAAATTTAAAAAATTTCTATCCCACTGCCTCCTGCCACAGGCAACCCAGTGTGACTAACAACATTCAATATAAAACCATTTATTTTATTTTTTATCATAAAACAATTTAAAAAATCAACGGACATTAAAAAAAACCCATCCTTCATTCTCCCCCCTCCCCCCCCAACCCACACCCTACCCCTCTCCCTCGTCAAATGCCTGACGGAACAGCCAGGTTTTGCAGGCCGGAAGGTCCGGGGCCACACGTGTCCCCACCCGGAGGGAATTCCAGAGGCATGGTGCAGCCACCGAGAACACCCTAGTCTTCATGGGCCCTCGGAAAACCCGGGCAACCTCCAGCAAGGTGTCCCCGGATGACCGTAGAGGCCGATCCAGAACCCAGGGGGTGAGGCAATCTCACAAATAAGCAGGGCCCAAGCCATGTAGGGCTTTATAGTTTAAAACCAACACTTTGAATTGAGCCCGGAAGACTATTGGCAGCCAGTGCAGAGATCGGAGCACTGGTGTAATGTGCTCCCAGAGGCCCAGCCCCACCAAGAGCCGGGCTGCCTCATTCTGCACCAGCTGCAGTTTCTGAGCCGTCACCATAGGTAGCCCCACGTAGAGCGCATTATAGTAGTCTAACTGAGAGGTAATAAAAGCATGGTTAAAGGTTAGTATTTCTTCTTAAAGGTAAGGAATATAAGGTATCACTACTAGGGGGGAGCAGCAACAGCAACAGCGTAAGTTCACCATGGAGGAGCTGGGGTGGGGGCAGCTGCCAGGTCCATCGGCAGCTGCAAGATGTGGAGGGCAGCGCGGCTTTCAATTGAAAGCCACATGTGTGTTGGAAGAAATGATCACACTGGATGGGCAGCCCTTCTTGGTGGTCGGGGACATGGGGTTTAGGTGCCTGATTGGCTTCCTGGCCCCCCAGTTTAAGCTGCCCTTGCACAGCACCCTGAGTCAAAATGTGGGGCCAGCCCTGTACCGGGCTTTAAAGGAGCAGGTGAGGGAGCAGCTGGCAAGGGCTGGGGGTGCCACTGTCCACCACAGACCTGTGGTCGAGCAAGAATGAGCAGCATGCCTACCTGGCAGTGACAGTGCACTGGTGGCAGGACCCGGAGGCAGCATTTGGGAGTGGCAGGATGGGTCCTGAAGCAGGGTATAGGTGGGCCCTGCTTCAGGCAGAAGTCATGGATGGCCCCCACACCACTCGGAACATCGAGGCAGCCCTGACTGCCATGGTGAGGGAGTGGGTCACGCCAGGCGCGCTCTTCACCAAAGGGTGCGTAGTGATGGACAACGCGGCCAACATATTGAGGGCAGTCAGCGAGGGGGGCTTCAACAGAATCCCTTGCGCCACACATACCCTTCACCTGGTGCTCAGGGATGCTCTGAGCTTGGGGGAGAAGGGGATTGGGGCAGGCACCCTTAGCTCCCTGATTGAGTAGGGGAGGAAGCTGGCCGGTTTCTTTAACTGGAGCATGAAGGGCAGCGACCTCCTCTGGGTGAAGCAGACTGAGCAAGGCTCCCCAGTGCACCAACTGTTGCAGAAGGTGTTCACACGGTGGAATTCGACATTACTGATGCTCAAGTGTCTTCTCAAGCAGAAAGCCGCCTTGCATCAGGTTCAACTGGTGATGGACAGCAGAGCACCTCCAGGGTACGATGGGGCAGAATGGGAGATACTGGCTCACACGGTCTTTGTGCTGAGACCGTTCCTGGTTGTGACAGAGACCATCAGCTCCTCCATGGCCACCATCAGCCAGGTGACCCCTCTGGTCCAGAGTCTCCTGAGGAGGCTGGAGGAGATTCTCCAGGGGCGGGATTGTGGCCCTCAGGGCAGGAAACTGGTGGATGAGGCAGTTGACCTGGTGTGGCAGCTGAAGGCAGGGCTGAAGGCGCAGTTCGATGAGCTCCTGCAATGGGCGGAATATGTTTTGGCAACCATGCTGGACCACAGGGTCAAGGGCAGCTTGGCACACCAGACAGCGCTCTATGGGCACTGGAAGAGTGACCTGGTGGAGAGGGTCCAGCAGGAAGAGCAGCAGGACACCCCTGGGGATGGTGGGAGTGGGAGCAGCCACCCCTTTCAGCCAGCAGGGTCTATCCTTGCCCCCAGTCCTAGCAGTAGCAGCATCAGCAGCAGGCTGAGCAGCAGCAGCAACCCTATTGCGAGCAGCAGCAGCTTGTATGTGCAGGACACTCTGGCGAGCATGGGCTCATGGCCAAGATCAAACCTTGCCTCAGTCTGCCTTCCCATGTTCATGCCATGCTGCCTGTCTGCCCACCCACCCAGTTGGCCAAGGTCAAACCCTAACTCAGTCTGTCTTCCGATGCTCATGCCACACTGACTGACTGCCCTCCCGCCCAGGTGGCCAAGATCAAACCCTGTCTCAGTCTGCCTTCCCATGCTCATGCAACGCTGCCTGCCTGCCCGCCCACCCGCCCAAATGCCCAAGATCAAACTCTGCCTCAGTCTGCCTTCCTATGCTCATGCCAAAGTGCCTGTCTGCCCGCCCTGTGGGCAAAGCTGAAGCCCTGCCTCAGCCTGCCTACCTCTCATGCCAAGGTGCCTGTCTGTCTGCCCTGGCAACCCTGGGTGATGTGCCCCACTGGCCTGGTAATCCCGCTGCTGCTGTCTGCTGGTCCATGGGTGCTCTGCCCTGGCAAATCCAAATGTGCTGCTTCCATCTGCTGCTGTATGGGAGCTCTTCCCTTGCAAATCCTACCATCCTGGCTCAAATCCTGCTGCTACCATCTCTGCTGTTCATGGGTTCTGCTGCTGCTGCTTCTGCTGTGCCATGGGTTCTGCTACTGTGCAATCCAATGTCTGCTGCTGCTGCCTCTGCTGTCTGTGCCCCGGCAATCCAATGTCCGCTGCTGCTGCCAATGCTGTCTGTGTCATGGGTTCTGTGCCCCGGCAGTCCAATGTCTGCTGCTGCTGCCAATGCTGCCTCTGCTGTCTGTGCCATGGGTTCTGAGACTGGGCAATCCAATGTCTGCTTCTGCTGCTGCCAATGCTGCCTCTGCTGTCTGTGCCAAGGGTTCTGTGCCCCAGCAATCCAATGTCCGCTTCTGCTGCCTCTGCTGTGCCATGGGTTCTGTGTCCGGGCAATCCAATGTCTGCTGCTAATGCTGCCTCTGCTGTCTGTACCATGGGTTCTGTGTCCCGGCAATTTAATGTCAGCTGCTGCTGCCTCTGCTGTGCCATGGTTACCCAATGTCTCCGGCAATGCAATGTCTGCTGCTGATGTCTCCTGCTGTCTGTGCCATGGGTTCTGTGCTCTGGCAATCCAGTGTCCGCTGCTGCTGCCAATTACGCCTCTGCTGCCTGTGCCACAGGTTCTGTGCCCCAGCAATCCAATGTCCACTGCTTCTGCCAATGCTGCCTCTGCTGTCTGTGCCACAGGTTCTGAGACTGGGCAATCCAATATCTGCTGCTGCTGCCAATGCTGCCTCTGATGTCTGTGCCATGGGTTCTGAGACTGGGCAATCCAATGTCTGCTGCTGCTGCTGCCAATGCTGCCTCTGCTGTCTGTGCCATGGGTTCTGTACCCCGGCAATTTAATGTCAGCTTCTGCTGCATCTGCTGTGCTACAGGTACTGTGCCCCGGAAACCCAATGTCTGCTACTGTGTGGCCACGCAATTCACCACCAGGCAAGGCTTGACCAATTGGCAGAATAGCTTGTTCAGATCCGGAGACTAGGATGCAAGCCTGCAACACCCAGCCAAGCAGGGGTGCCAGCCACTGAGCCCTGGCCCGGCCTCTGCCACTGCTTCACCAATGCCAACCAGCCTGCAATGCCTGGCCAAGCAGGGATGCCAGCCACTCCAGCCCCAGGACCCACCATCAGGGTTCTGGGGCCTACATTCCAGGTAGAGAGGGCTGTCATTCCTCTTTGTTCTCTGCAACTGCCCCACTGATGCCTGGCAGCCTGCAACACCTGGCCAAGCAGGAGTGCCAGCCACCAAGCCCTGGCCGGGCCTCTGCCATTGCTCCACCATTGCCAGCCTGCAATGCCTGGCCACATACAGGTGCTGGCCAGCAAGCCCTGGAAAAGCCTCTGCCGCTGCTCCACCAATGCCAGCCTGCAATGCCCTGCCCCCTATGGGTGCCAGCCACCAAGCCCCTAGCCTTCCCAACTTTTGCTGCTGCTGCCACTGGGTCTCAGATGGCCAGCCCTGGTGCCAAAGGCACCCCCAGGGGCCAAGCACCAAGCCTGCCTGCCCAGGCAACCCGGGGAGCTAAGCGCCAAGCCTTCCTTGTCTCTGCTGCAGCTGGGTTTCCGAAAGTCAGCCCTGCCACCACGGGCCCCCCTGGTGGTCCCTAGAGCGCCCTAAGCCTCCCGGCAGTGCTGAACTCCACCGAACGTTCGGTGGTCCGAACTCCACTGGAGCAAACTCATGAACCCGAACTAAGGTTTTCAGCCAAACGGCTGAACATCCAAACTCCATCCTGTTCACACATCCCTATGAGCAACCAAAAATGGAAACAGAAAAGTAATTAGTTCTTTTGAAACTTTTGAGCATTAAGCTTATTGGAGGGGAATCTAAGGCCCTTTTCAAATGGAGACACAAACACCATGCATACGTAGGAATGCTGTGGGTCGCCACTGGCAGTTGGGGGTGCCCATGGGAACACCACCTGTGGTGGGTGTGGGTACATGCACACTCCTGCATTCCACCCATCACTCACGCATGGAGAAACCAGTGTCAGTGCTGGTTGCTCCGTGCATGGAGGTGGGTGGAGATGGGTATGTGCTCGTGGGAATGGGCGCACACCCATTTCCACCTGCCGCCGGCACACAGCCATCTCCCCACCCACCACGGCCAATTTGAAAAGTGCCTAAATCTTCTTGACCTGAGTGGATTGGTACTCTCATAAGACCAGAATTTCTCATGATAGTTGCTGAACATGTGCTTCTAGGTAGATGGGGGGAAATCCAATTGCAGCTTCCTGTAATATTTCAATCCCATTCACTTCATTTCCCTACAGCAATCACTGTCTCCCCCCCCACTACCTGTCCTGACTCAGCTGTCTGTTTTCAACTCCCCACCACCCTAGATTTCCTGACTCTCCTTTTCCACTGCCCCGTCCATCTTGTCAACCCACAATCTTAGTTTACTTCCACCATTCACCACTTCTGCTCCCATAATACTAAAGCCTCTGGCAGAAGTCTCATGAACTCACTGACTATCTCCACTTGACATTCATAGAGTAAAGCCAAATGTACCAGTGACCTTCTGTGGCCAGCTTTGTCCTGCTTTGGCCCATGGGTGGTTAATTCTTGAGAGGCAGTTGTGTATATCCAGAATCAATCCTAGTCTTATTATTTTGCCCAAACTTAAAATTGACTATGGGGCTGGAATGCTTCCCAGTTGGGGTCACTTGTGGTCAGTTCCCCAACCTGACCCCAGCAGTGCAGTGGCAACCTGCCCTGGCCAGGGTCACTGTTGTGCTGCTGTCACTTCTGGGGTTTTTACCCATACTCTCTGCCTTAAGCTCTGCCATTTCCCTTGCTATACAGCACTATTATTCCACTCTGATCAACTCTCACTCCCACAATCTCTCCACCAGCTCTTTTTGATCTTCAGTTCCTTTCTCAAGCGTCCCTGTCCTCCTCCCTCTTCTCTCTCTCTACTGAACCGTGCCTCCATTTTCAAGGACAAGATTGACAAAATCTACCTTGACCTCACTTCTTGCTCCTCATCCTCCCCTACTTTCTTTTCCTCCTTCTCCTCCTCTATTTTGATCATCCTTTATTATTAGGAAAACTGGCTGTGAAAACAGGATAGCTACTAAAATAGGACGTCCATAATCCTTGCACTCTTACCTTTCAAATTTCTAAGCAGACAGATAGTGACTAGTCTGTATTCACATCAGAATTTGAATATCATGCAATTAAACCTGTGCATTGCTTGACTCCTAATCTTAAGAAAAACTAATGTGCTACTATTTGATTTTAAATGTTATCTGTTTCTCTCCACCTCATGTGTACATGGAGGAGGAAACTTCCTATCTGTTTTCTGCCATGTCCTATTTTAGAAATCAGCAGAAAGATATTGTTGCCCCTCTTTTTATTTATTTATTTTATTTATTTAAAACTTATATCCCACCCCTCCTGCCCAAAGGCAGCTCGGGGCAGTGAACCACACACACACACACACAAATTCAACAATAAAACATTTAAAAATAAATCTACAAATTTTATAACAAATCATAAAAACTCCCCCTCCCTCCCAACCCCCCTTCCCCCCCCTCCACCAAAGGTCTGGCGGAACAGCCAGGTCTTACACAAATGTCGAAATGACAGGAGGGTGGGGGCCAACCGAGCCTCCTCCTCTTTTATCACAGAGTTCTGGAAATCATTTCTGTATTCTCACAACCATTTCACAAAACTAGAATGGGAATTTCAGCTTCAGTAGTCGGTGGCAGTTTGAGTGACAAACTATATCTTGGAGATTTTATGAAAGAAATAGGGACAGGCAGTACTTGTTCCTATGTAGTTGAAACCTAATCAGAGTGCACCTAGAGATTTTAATAATCAGAGAATGGGGGAAAAAAACAACAATCCTGATATAAACTGCTGCTCTGGGTGTGCTAAAAAAAACCATTACTCTAAAAATTACAATAGGCTTTGGGCAACTGAAACAAGATGTAACTGGTGCAGTCATGCTGTGTATCAAAATTGTACTGTAGATAATAGCACCGTGATTTTCTCTTGCAATTGAGAGAGCTCCTTGGCTTTTGAATGCTGGAGAAGGACAGTTTGGACAATTTTATGCTACTAATTATCACTTGCTTCTAAAAAATGACAGAGTTAAAAATGTTTACATTCTACTCTCCTCATGCATTTGTCTATCTGCAATATTTATTTATTTCAGTGGTCTTTCACCCCGCACCCTCCTCCTCACATAGCACAGCATCGGTGCTACTCCAGTAAATTATCCTTGCCAGCTAACATTAAAATCAGGGGCAAATGAAAAGAAGAGGCAACAAGCCTGACAAAGCTGTGTGTAACTGGCTTGGAAATATTTCCCAACTTGTAGCAAGCTCGGCATCACTTTGTGCTCAGTTAGATTTCACTCCGTTAATTTGAAAATGCAGGCCCATATTAAGGAGGGAAAAGAACTTGCTTTTCAAGACAAAACTGAGGATGGTCTTGAAACTAAGATGGTAAAAGCGTCACCGAAAGATTCTTTCTGTTACTTAATTTAGAGACTCCACTTAAAATATATGCAGTACTATACATCATACCCTTCCTCTAAGGCTCAAGGTGGGTTACAATACAAAAAGGCTATCTATACATGGAGTTATATATTTTTAACTTATAATTTATTTAAGCTTATATCATACCCTTCCTCCGAGGCTCAAGGTGGGTTACAACACAAAAATAAGTGCCAACCATTGCCCTGTAGGTGGTTCTATGGGACCCTGCCCCACCATACAACCAGGGAAGGGGCTTTACAGGAATCATTTACACACTTCAGGTGCTGATCAGGGTCTCTGATGACACTCATGTGGTTAATAAACTGCTGCCAGGTCTGATGACACTCATGTGGTTAATAAACTGCTGCCAGGTCTGGATCACATAGAGCATGCCTCCACTCCCTGGGTCAGGGCTGACATGAGAGAAGGCAGGACTTGGGGGCAGATTTGGAGTCCAGGCAGAGAAGAGGGTAGTGGGGAAACCCATCACTCCATTCCTTCTCTGCTGGAATCACTTCCACCACCAGTAGCCATATGAGCAGCAGCAGAACTCCTGCTCGGCTCCTGACTCCCTCCCCCTTCTGGTTGAACAGTGGGGCAGAGCCCTGCACTTGTATCTCTGGGACATGGTGGGCTGACAGCTCAGTACACAGGCAGAAAGCTGTGCTGCCTAAAAAGGAGTTATGGCTTTCTCCCACCTGCAGAAGTCCCATTCCCATATGAAGCTTTTGCATGTGACTCTGTGCTGCACACATCATTGTGTGGATCGCAACTAATCAGTAATATAAGTGTCATAGGACAGTGAAGAAAGTGAGTAGGGATGTGTGAACAGAACCAAGTTCGAAAATTCAGTTCAGTTTGAAGATCGAGTTCGGTTCGAAAGTTTGGTTCGGTCGACCGAACTATTCGAGTTCAGTCGAATTCTGAACTGAGTTCGTACATTCAAAACCAGGTTTTTTGGCCTTCCAAACTGGTTTGGATTCGACTGAACAGTTCAGTCAAATTCGAGTTCTATTTGAAAGTTCGATTCAGTCGACTGAACTATTCGAGTTCCGTCGAATTCCGAACCGAGTTCGTACATTCAAAACTGGGTTTTTTGGCCTTCTGAACTGCTTCAGTTCAGTCAAATTCGAGTTCGGTTCGAAAGTTCAGTTCGGTCGACCAAACTATTTGAGTTTGGTCCGAACTCCGAACTTCCGAACCACATTTGCACATCCCTAAAAGTGAGAACCCTTGCCCCATGGAACCCAACAGCTCCTTCAGTCCATGTGAATTGGTCAAGCCCTATCCTATTCATGCTGCCTCCAGAACCCCATAGGTCTCAGAGTACATAGAAAAAGGGTGGGAAAACCCAACCCCAAGGGTCGGAAAACCCAATCCCAAGGGTCATGTGTCAAAATCTTTATATGCCTGAGATTCACAGGACACACCTACCTACCTTACCTACCTACCTCTCCTACTTCATGGTGGAGCTAGTGCTCTTCAGTTTTGGCAGTTTCGTCCGGGTGCATGAATGAAGTAAGACACAGGACCATTAAGGCAGTGTGGGGCCCAGACTCAGGGTATTTTCACACATGCCAACACACTGTGCCATCATGCTTTGATCCTGCCCGGGGTGAGGGCTCTCACCTTGGGCAGGCTGAACAGACGTGACAAGGAGGGGGTGGGGAGAGGGCTGGGTGACATGTGGATGTGGGTCCGCACAGCTGAGTGCAGCTCGCCCTCCTCCCTGACAGGTGGGCGTGGGAACAGCCTCGACTACGGTTAGGCAGAGCAGGCCATCAAACGTGACTGCCCACTCTACCCCAGTCTGGAGATGCATCCCACGGGCAACAGCAGCACTTAGCCCAGGCTGTTCCTCAGCAATTGGCCTGTGTTACAGCCCAGGCTAAAAACCGCCATGGCCCATGGAAACCCTGGGTCTGGCCTGCAGGAACATCAGGCGGGCCGTTTCAAACATGGCGGGACCATGGGTGGCCACACAGGTCAAAGCAACACCACCTGTGGTACTGCTGTGTCTGGAAATACCTTAAGAGTCACACTTGAATTGCCCAAGAGCCATGTGTGATTCCTGAACCACAGTTTGCCTACACCTGGCATAGAGTGACAGCAGATCAGCTAATAATGTATTTATTTGGATTTATATTCTGCCCTTCCCCAAAGACTTGGGGAAACTTGCAACATAAAACATACAAAAGATTTCACCCTGTCTTATAGAGCTATGGATGCAATGCCATAGAGAGTAAACATTCTGCCAACACTAAGTTTGTTCCTTGAAAACTTTGAAGTCTGCAATGCTTATGGCCTGAGGCAAGGCTGACAGGGGAAAATAATTTTGAATTTGGTGTGCTGTAGATCAGGGCCCTGACATGAAGTTATGAAATGGTGATATGACTAATACAGTGGAGACTACACTCCGATGGTTACACTGCAACCATTTGTTGTTGTCTTTTTGGTTTACAGAGATGGAGGGAACAAATGACCCATTGCTCAGATTGAACTTGGATATCTGTAGTTGTTAGGAATCGAGATCCTGATTTTATTAGTGTTCAAAGATCTTGCTCCATATTTTAGTATTGCTTTGAATGCAGAGTTGGGAAGTAACAATTCCTGTTCCTGATGTTCACTGTTCATTTACTGATTTCATGCTGCCACAGCAGATGTGCTTCAGTGCAATCCCAGAGTAGATGTTACTGAGCATAATTCTCATGTAATGGTGCAGTTCCATAAGCAAACCTGAACTACAAATGATCCAGCCTGTCTGTCTTTTTCCCTGAAAACAACAAGCTCTGAATTGAAACGTGTTACAGCTGCTAGCATTACAGCATATAGAGCAGAAAATGCCATTGGCGTGCTTTATGACCTGTTCCTTTTTGAAATGTCAGATCTGTGAGCAGGTGCACTAACAATTTATCGGGAATGAGAAAATTAAAATTTGCACATCTTGTTTAGTTGCAAATATATGGCAAAAGAGCTGGCTTAGAAATGGCCTTAGGGCGGAGTCTGGAACACAATACCAAGAATTATGAATAGTTTCTAGGAAAAACAACCTTTGGTAGTGGGTGAACTTTTATTCTGGACTGAGCTTTTCATTGTTGGTCCTTAGGATGATAACATGGAAAGTGCTGCATTTGAGAAGGTTGCCATCAAAAGTAAACATTGTAACAAAAAGAGGGTTTATTTTAACAGAATAAATAGATGATTGAAGTTTTCCATTACTCCATGTTTCCCACAATGGCAGGCATTTAATGATCAACACTAAAATCCAGGTTTGATGAGCATTGTTTTGTTTTATGCCAGGATTGTGCCTGGTGCTAGCCTATACGATCATGATTAGAGAGAGGTCCCTTGCCTGAGGGGCTTACAATCAAGAATATGTACTGGTGACAGCACAGCCCAAAATGTGTAGTCATCTCTCCAAGATCTGACAAACCATTGTAGTTGAGAGTGTGGTTGCTGTGTTGATTCCAGTTGTCATAAGGGGGAGACAAAATAGTTCAGAGGATCTAGATTCTTCTATTGGACTAACTTCTGCTGGTGAGAGTACGGAAGATTTTGGCCATGCAGAGCCCTTCCTCTTCTTGCATGACTGAGAACAGCCGCTGTGTGGCCAGAAGCTTTCACACTCTGACCAACAGACATTTGTTCAATAATTGATATCATCTGAACTACTTTGTCTCCAAAATCATTCTACATATCAAAACTTTGCCACCACCAGAAGATCATTAGATAGCAACACAGATCAATATGAATCAAAGCATGTAAGGATGGTTCAGAGACTGCAGCTGGTGCAGAATGCGGTGGCCCATCTCCTTATGGGGACAGGCCGTCGGGAGCACATTACACCGGTTCTCCGTTCTCTGAACCGGCTGCCTATAGTCTTCCGCGCCCAACTCAAGGTGTTGGTGCTTACCTTTAAAGCCCTTCAGGTACCGGATCAGCGCCTGAGGTCCACCAGGAACGCCCTTCTTGAAGTCCCCCGGGTGTCTTCAGAGGGCATTCTTGGTGGCCGCGCCAAGGCAGTGTGTAACTCCCTTCTGAAAGAGGCCCAGGTGGCCCCAGACCTCCTCTCCTTTCAATGATACTGTAAGACCTGGCTATTCCATCAGGCTTTTGGTGAGGGAGACTGGTAGGGTGGAGGGGGTGAGGGTTATTTATTTATTTATACCCCGCCTCTCCTGCCTAGGCAGCTCATGGTGGCTTACAAAAGTTAAAGTATGCCTAAAAGGGAAGCATAAGAATAAGAAAATAAGAGCCCCATCCTCCCCACCCACCCTTCACCCACCTCTCTCATGAAAGGCCTGGCAGAACAGCCAGGTCTTGCACTGTCATCGAAATTAGGCAAGGTCTGGGGCCACCTGGGCCTCCACTGGAAGGGAGTTCCACAGCCTAGGTGCTGCCACAAAGAATGCCCTCTCCATTGTAGCCCACCACACCACCCGGGGGCCATCAAGAAGGGCGCCCCTGGCAGACCGCAAGGTTCAATTCAGGATACGGAGAGTGATGCAGTCTGCAGTCCTGCAAATAGGAGGGGCCCAGACCGTATAGGGCTTTATAGGTAAGCACCAACACTTTGAATCGGGCCTGGAAGACTATCGGCATCCAGTGCAGAGCTCAGAGCACTGGTGTAATGTGCTCACAGCGATCCGTTCCAGTAAGGAGACAGGCCGCCGCATTCTGCACCAGCTGCAGTTTCCGGACTGTCACCAAAGGTAACCCCTTGTAGAGCATGTTACAATAGTCTAATCTTGAGGTGATGAAAGCATGGATGACAGTGGCCAGGTCAGACTCCGAGACATATGGACAAAGCCATCGCATCAGATGTCAATGTTTGAAAGCACTCCTTGCCAGAGTCTCAACCTGGAGATCCACGCAAAGCTGCAGGTCGAGGAGTACCCCCAGACTCCAAACCTGAGACCAGCAGGGGACGAACATCATCAATGATGGGGGATGTCACACCCACCGCCCTCCAACATTACCTCCATCTTGTCAGGAATTTGTTTCAGATGGCTTGCCCTCATCCAATCTCCCACATTCACCAGACATCGGGTAAGTACCGAGACTGCTGTGTCTGAGACAGATGAAAAAGAGAGGTAGAGCTGGATGTCATCAGTGTACTGATGACACCGCACCCCATACCTTCTCACGACCTCGCCGAGCGGCTGCATGTTCACATTGAACAAGAGAGGGGATAGAATAGAGCCTTGCAGAACTCCACACATGAGGGTCATGGGGAGAAGATTAACAGTCCCTGATCACCACCTGCTGAGTTCTCCTGGCGAGGAAGGAGCGGAACCATTCAAGAATGGTTCCGCCCACCCCAGCATAGTCCCACAGGCTTGTCACCAGCATCTCATAATCAGTGGTATCAAAAGCAGCCGACAGATCTAACAGGATTAGCAGGGTCGAACAACCCTGGTCCAATTCCGGGCGAAGGTCGACGTTGACCAAAGCCACTAATGCAGTCTTGGTGCCATAACTCAAACAAAAGCCGGACTGCGAGGGATCAGGAAAACCGGTGCTGTGCAGATGCTCCTGCAGCTGCTGAGCCACCACCTGCTCAATAACGTTCCCTAAAAAGGGAAGGTTAGAGACTGGCCGATATCTAGCAGGGGAGTCAACTTCAGGTGATGGTTTTTTTAGCAGGGGCCACACCACTGCCTTTGAGGCAGTCGGCACCCTGCCCTCCCGTCGGGAGGCATTGACAACACCTGCCAGCAATGACCCCAGTGTCTCCCAGCAGGTCTTGACCAGCCAGGACTGTCATGGGTTTAGTTCACAAAATGTGGCTCTAACAGTCCCCAGAACATCCACCGCAACAGCAGGCGTAACCCACTGAAACAGATCCCACAAAACCAGACAAGATGGAGCCTCCATAACCTCTGGTTCTCCTATTGTCATAAGCGCGGAGTCGAAGTTGTGGTGAATCTGAGCGATTTTATTTGCATAGTAGTCAACAAACATGTCACAGTGGGCACTGGAAGACTCTAGTTCCAGGCAGACTGGAACTGACCAACCTCACCACCTGGAAAAGCTCAGCTGGATGAGACTTTGCAGATGCTATCAGAGTAGCAAAAAACTCCTTTATGCTGGCCTGACAGCCATGGCATAGGGCCCGTAAATGGGCTTTATGCCACAATTAATCAGCTACAGCACAAGATCAGTGCCACTGTTGCTACAACTGGATACCGGTTAGGGTGGGCGGGGTTTGATTTATGTTGATTTATTTTTATTTATATTTTTCTGTCGTCCCCGTTTGGCTGCATTACTACTTTTATAATGTATTATATTTCTGTTTTATACTGATATTTAAATTTGTATTTATATTATAGTATTTTAATATTTTTGTTTTAGGTATTGTAAGCTGCCCCAAGCTGCCTTGGCAGAAGGGGTGGGGTATAAAATGATTAGAATGAATGAATGAATGAATAATTTCAACAAGCTTCTCTGAAAAGGGGAGTTTGAGAGGAAAGACAAGTCATTCATGAAATTGTTAAATTCCAGAGCTGGTTTGTTGAGCACAGTTTACACGGACATAGATATAGAATCACAGTATTATAGGGTTAGAAGGAAACTCAAGGATCTTCTGGTCCAACCCCAAAAACATGGTAACTTGCTAAACTGAAGAATATCTTTGAAAAATCAACTTGAAAATAGGTATTAACAATCTTGGTATGGGGTGATCCTATGATATCTCTATATCTTTTAATTGGTCCCATAGGATTTGAGTCTATTCTGTATAGCTATACTGTTGTGAAACCTCAGCACAACAGTTAACATGATCGCTGGCAGAACACGCACTGTGTCCTCCCATATAACCATGCTATGTATAGAAGAGGTAGCAGAACATTTACTCAGAGGGTGAAAACAGATGCGCAGATGGCATGGTGGCTCCCGAGGCCGAGGTGGAGTGGGAAACAGTTGCTGCCGCTCTCCGGGTTGTGCAGAGGTGCACTCTGCTGTCCCACCACCCACAGACCCTGGGTAAGGTGGGGTGCAACAGTCGTGTGGGTGGCCACTCCCCTCCCAGCACCCCAGCCATGACATGCCGCTATAGAACCTAGCCATGGTGGCCCCTACCACACAGCAAGGAAGGCAGGGCTGAACAGACACATTGGCCTGTGTTGGCCCACATAGGCAGCCCTTAGCCCAGGATATGTGCCCGGGATCATCTGGGGGACACATTCCAGGCCAGCTGCCTACCTGCTCTGGGGCAGTAGCGGGGCAGTGGGTGAAATAGACATGCACTTTTTGAGTTTGTCACTGATGAATTTTTAGTTTACTACTTAAATAAGGCCAGCTGATATGGGGCTAAGTTGGCCACTTTTGTGGAAATTAAGCAGAAAGGGAAAATGCTCCATCTGTATTTGTGGGCTTTTGTTCAGGGAGCAGGACGGAGGCAGGGCCTTGCCAGTCACACGTCTGTTGCACCCCCCTCCCCCGGTGTGCAGACGGCAGGACAGCAGAGAGTACCCCTACCCAACATTGAGTGGTAGCAGCTGTTTCCCACCCTGCCCCGAGGAGTCGCTGATCCACCTGTGCATTTGTTTTCACCCTCTTGAGTAAATATTCTGCTATCCCTTCTATACGTAGCATGGTTATATGGGAGGACACAGTGCGTGTTCTGCCAGCGATCCGGTTAACTAGAAATGCCCATTATGGATTTGGATTAATCCCTAACTGTCCATAATGGTCCATTAGCTATTAATCTGAACTCCATCCATGCAATTTATGGATCCAGAGTTAGAGCCTCGGAGGGCTTGATTGAAGCTCCATTGGCCCATCGCTGCTGTGAGGGGTGAGCTCCTGGCAGGCTCCCTTGCCATGGTGCACTGCTGAGCTCCCTGCTACACAGTGAACAGCATTTAGCCACTACTCTTAACCAAAATGGCGATGGCCAAAATTATGTTGCTGCCATTTTGGTTAATGGTGGTAGCCATGCACAAAATGGCCCCAGGCAGAGCGTGCGCAATATGGTCACCAGTCTTAACCAAAATAGTGACAACACCATTTTAGCTGCCATCATTTTGGTTAAGGGCAGGGGCCATTGTGCAAATGCCTGCTGCAGAGCAGGGAGCTTGGCAGCGCATTGCAGCAAGAGTAGGCTCCCACAGTCATGGCGGGTCAGCTGTGCTTCAGTCACGTCCTCTGAGGCTGCTAAGTACATGCCAGGGCCCCGAGGCTGGGGATGGGGGGGAAATAAGGCCCTTGCAGATGGGGGTGTGGGAGGTCCAATTCAGACCGGCTTTCCATTGACATCAATGGGAGCAGAATCCAAACCATAATGGATCCAAAAATTACAGATCCGGATCCATAATGGATCTGAATCCATAATTCCGTCCAAATGCTCATTTCTGATGTTAGCTAATGAGATGGCCTCTGTATTTCCTGCAAGTATGACATCTACTCTTGATGTTTTTTTCTTCTGGAAGAAATAATTGTATGTATCCTTTTATTTCCCATTGAATTATACGACTTTATCAAAGGCTAGAAATGTGTGTTCTTAATTATTATCTAATACATGCTTACTAAATTTTTCAGTTTCAGGGAATTTTTGGTATTTTTCTTATCCTAGCAAAATGAATCTATGCGTTGTTACCATAGGCAATATGCCTATCTAAATATGCAAAATTTGGTTTGAATGAAAGGGGCTGAACTGCGTGACCACTTTTTCTGGTAACAGATGTGGAACGAATTGACAGCGCTTAGTTTCTTCATTGCATAACTGTTCTATGGACACCTAGGTTTAAATGTTCACAAGCTACAAGCAGAAAGGAATTGTTCAGCCAAGGAACTGTCCCTATCTCTGCAACAGCCTCTTCAGAGAAAAATTGCTTAATTGGGATAAGAGGTGTGTTTCAGGACAGGACTGAATTACACTGGCAGAGTAGTATACAGTCTGCACAATGGTCCTTTTTCACCCAGACACTCTTAATACTGATAAAATGGGTGTTACATTTTATTATATATGGTGTCGGACACCCATAGAGCACACCTGCAGCCCTACAATAATTGCAGCCCTGGGTGCAATAATAAAATGTAACACCCATTTTATCAGTGTTAGAGTATCTGTATGAAAAGGTCCAATGTTTGCCTGCACTTTTTCTAGTTCTGGTTATCTCAAATAACATGTGTATTTCCTCTATAATTACAGATGATTTTGTTGATAACATTTTTCAAGAATAAACCAACCCACCCCCACAATATAATATTTACAACTTCCTGCTCCTGAAAGTGCATAAAGTTCTGAGGAAGCTTTTCTCCATAGATTTCTATTTGCACTGTGTTCTTTGTAGAAAGAGATAATGTAATTTTCTATAGGTAGCTCTAAGCAAACCATTAATGTCCCAAAATAAAATCTCTCTGGTATGGAGAGGTCAAAATAATTCAAAATATTGCTTGATATGCAGGAAAATAATTGCAAATTGCCAATAAAGTAAACTTTTTGTCCTTCAGTTTTGTTATTATAAAGCTTATATTAAATTGTTTTCTAGTACTTCTCTAATTGTTGTTTATTATAGAGGCGCGATAGTGTCTCTATTAGTTAAGGCAAGATGCAGTTCTCATTCAATCTCTACCTATTTCTAACATGTGATTAGTGATTCACTGCACTTCTGGGTTGGGACTAAACTTTTTTGCAGGAGATTAATTCTTTATTTCGGGGTCTTTAGTAAAACAGAATGGAATAGAAAATTAAAGTTCACCGTCAGCCAATTGCTGGTGAATTTTGGAATGGAATGGTGGTGGTAATAAAAAGTTAGAAAAAGCGACCATGTTAAAATGAATGGAAGAAATTCTTCAGTCGCATATGCACATTTTCTCTCCTACCATTGTAAAAACATCTCTGGTATTGGCTGGCGACGGCTGGGAGCACACCCATACTCCAACCTGCCTCTCATATTTGTAACGGAGGGGTGAAGGAGGCTGCAGACGGGGGTCGGAATGGCTGATCGAGTGGGTGGTATAGCTGGCAGGGGGGCAGGGCAGCTCGAATGGGGGCGCCAAGCTGTAGCTGGGGCTGCTGTGTGTGCTGGAGCCGCTGGTGGAATGGGTTTCCTCCCCACCCCCCTTAGCTGAGTTGAGGTATGCATGCGGACAGCTTTTTAAATGCAAGGAGTGGGGACAGCTTTTTAAATGTCTCCCAGCCATCAAGTTATGAGCAGTCTTTAGCCAGCATGTAAATTTCACTTGGGGTTGTACATTTCCTGCTTCCCTTGCCCAGAGCCTCTGCAGGGAAAGTTTCTCTCCCCCCGCCCCCCCGCATCCCCCAGCACCAGGCCACCTGCAGCTACGTCTTTGGGCCAGATCCACTCTTCGCCCACACACACACACACACTTCTGCAAAGCTGTGTCCAGGGGAACTTTCCCTGCGGAGGCTTCCAGGGAGGGGAGCAGACGGCCCCAAATGCATCAAGGGGAAGGAGGGATCCCCCAGTACAGAGCCCTCCCCACTCAATCCACAGCAGGGGTAGCTTTTAATGAAGTGGATCCTCCATCTTGTGCTGCTGCTGGATAAGTGAGAAGAGTAGGGGAGTCTCAAAGTTTGGAATCCCCTTTCTCCCACCTCCTGCTCTTCAGACACAGCAGCACAAAACTAGAGGACTTCACTCCAGGACTTTATAAGATCCCCAAGGAAAGCACCACTACTCCAGCCTGATGGTGATTCTCCCCTTTCCGTAATGTAATTCTTCTAATCTAATCCACAGATGAGAAACAAAAACAAAAAACTTAACAGTTTAAAAAAACCTTAAATGCACAAGTTTTTTTTTAAATACAAAAACCCACAAACTCAGTACAATTACAATTAAAAAAACCTTCCACTCCATACATTGCAACAAAATATAAATGCCAAAAAACATAGAAATTATTTCAGAATTTGAGCAATAATTAATATTTTAGGACATCAACATACATGTAATATATGTACTTAATTCCTTACCATACATACTTTTACTCATTTTAATCAATAACTAAACTTTCACA
>QEPC01006720.1:3017488-3028190 GCA_003113815.1 Sphenodon punctatus | reverse complement strand
CTGCTGCTGCTGCTGCTGCTGCTGCTGCTGCTGCTGCTGCTGCTGCTAGGAGGGAGAGGAAGGTGAGGGATGGGGACAGGAGCCAGGGAGGGGAGGCAGAACAACTTATTGGGGGAGAAGCTGGCTGAAGCCTGCCACCCAGCCATGCAACTGCAGGGCCCCACCTAGCAGCGGCTGTGCCGGCTCTGGCCCCAGCAAGCTGTGCTGACTCTGCTTTGCCTGGGGGGGGGGGGAGGGGAAGCAGGTATGCTTGCCTTCCAGCACAGTGCACAAGCCAGGGGGAGACTACAATAGTCAGTGTTTACGGAGTTCCGTTTCCCTGGCTCTCTGACAAGGGAGAGGAGCTCATGTACACATGTGCAAGGCTGCAGAACTAATTTTATAATCATTAATATCTCAGTTTTTGCTGCACCAATCAGTATCATATTTCAGAAGCTGTTGTTATTGATCTCATGTACCAATTCTGTGAAGTTTGGGGACTCAACTCATCCAGGGGGAGGAGATATTAATGAATCAAAATTGTGAGGACGCTGTGCATTTTGACCACAACCAATTAACGTTAAAACAGTCATAACATTTTATTTTCCTGATGGATCTTCTTCAGACTTTGTACATATGATGGTCCTCACAACTTATAGCCATGGATACATTTTCAGCAATGTAGCTCTAGCGGTTTCCTCAAAACCGGGGGTTCAGCAGTCCCCTGTTTATAATGGAGAGTGGTTGTGCATTTAAGTTTCAGGCAGCTACCACTGCCTGAAAAATAAATGGAAATAGATATGATTAAGCAAAGAGTAAGCATGCTGAACCTCATGAAGCATATAGCAGATCCAAAACACAAAACGTTACTTCTGATTTTAAAAATTACTGTTCTGATGCTGGTCCCTTTTTGTTGGAAAGGGAAGGACTTAAATTTCCAGTGTTAGACAACACTAATTAATCAGTTACTCTTTGCTGATCAGTAGTGTTTATCATGTACTGCACCTGCTCCCTAAGGATTAGACAGTTTTGAATTTGCTACTCCTGCTGGCAGCGATGACTCATTGAGCCTTGAGGGGAGGTAGACAACCACACTAGAGGACTCCATTCCCAGTGCAATTATTAATCTGGATACTGAATTTGTAATGACAGTTTCTAAATTGCTGGTCTCCGGGCAAGAAAGGTGATTTCACACTTGTAGTAAATAAATGCCTGGAAAGAGGAATTTCAAAAAAAGAAGAGAAACATACTATAGAAAAAAGTAGTGACATTTATCATTGGCTTCTATAGAAGCTTCCATAGACGGGCTAAAGCAAGCTTGGGAAAAGAAATTTAAGATGTTGAGCAATATATTCTCTCTGTTACAACTGGAAGAATCAATTCCTGGATTTGTTACTTGGGACCAAACGGCACTGATTAAACTTCTGACTTCAACATTCTCATCCTTCCCAGTTGTGTCTTGTAGGCTTACCACCTGCCCTGAAGCTTTGCCTCCAAAAGCAGGTAGGGCCATGCTAAACATGTAGGATAAAGGGACTCTCCTGCCCCTTTCTAACACTGCCCCCTCCCTTTGGAGTGGGTACTCTTAGACAGACAGCAGCTCTGATGCTGCTCGTGCCAGCCCGCTTCACCCCTGGGTTGGCCTGTCAATGTAGAGAGCACATGTCAGATGTGTAAATCACGCTGGTGGTGCGCCAAAACATCCTGGAGCCCACTGCATGGAGCAGGCTAGCCAAACCTGGGACAACAGCTGAATGGGGTCTCTCAGGCAGACCCACAGTGCAGCTTCACGCCTGGCTGGCCATTGCCCTGGTCAGCACCATGAATTGTGACCACCAGCCCAGAGCACCTGGTGAGCAGCTGCAACTCTATGGTATGGGGAGGGGGCACTGGATGCAGACATCAGCCCACGGAAACTGCCTGTCTGTCTAAATCAGACCCAGGTGAGGCTGGAAGTAGGTGAACATGTGGATGAACCCCTGGAGCAGCTCCGGGGGTGGGCAGCCTCCACGTCAGTCGGGAAGGGCACATCAGAAATTAGACAGGGAAAACAGATTCCCCTGACCCTCCTCAGTGTTGTGACATCATAGTGCTCCTCAGAGAACAGGAGGGCCTTTTCACTCTGCCTGCTTTCTGACATGACTCTGCCTTCCCCTGCAAAATTCTAGAAGCACACCTGGGTATCCCAAGGAAATAGGGGCTTCATCTGGAAATGATGTATATATAAACCAGAGACTCCTGGTTCTAGAGGGCTAGTAACTCCTGCTATTGACCATCCCTGGTTTCTCTCTCTGTGCTTTAGGAGCTTTTGTCGTTGTTCACTGCCACAACCCACCTGAATCCAACAGTGGAATAGATCATATAAAGATTTTCAACTGTGACAATAGTAAAAGAATATTAGCCAAAAAAGCTAAAGCAATAAAACATGCCATGGGCTAACAGTCAACTCATAAAATGGATGACTTATTTCAAGTCTATCCACCTACATAATAGCAACCAGTTCATTGAACTATACTGAGGGTGGAGGAGTCTACTTTAAAGCCAACCCGTTCATGAGTCTGTTACTGAGGGTAAAACAATTATGAAGGTGGAGGGTGGCTCTCTGGGCCGGGCCAGGCCGTCCCAGTCTGGGAAACTGCAGCTGTCACTCCCCAGGTCAGGGAGGGACCCCAAACAAATATGATATTCCTGAGAACGTATCCCAGGCCAGCAGCCTACCTGCCCCAGGCCAACATCTGTCAGTGCGGGAACAAATGAGTGGGTGAGTCCTGGATCACAGCGTCACTTCACACAAATATGGCGTATACCCTGTGAGACCTGGCTTGAGAACACTACTGGCTCTGACTTCTTTACAGTTATTTCCAAGCAAGTACTAAACTCAACCATTAGGAATTGCGGTGGAAGTTGGGATTTTTTTTGGCACCTGGCTGTTTCCAATGTACTTGAAGCATGACCTTAAATTTATGATTCTGCTAGAATATCCACCATTAGGTTGTATGGGATATGCTGGAGCTCAGGTCTTTAGATTGCTGCTGGTTTTGCTTTTGGGATCCTTAGATACGATTTTCTCCAAAAATTCAGATGTCAGCTCAAATGACCAGAACATGTGAATGGAATGGGAAACGTTTGAGTTTTACCCCAAAGTGTTTAACAAGGGTGGGCAAAATTCCCCAGTCTGAGTCACTGTGGCAGGGAACAGCCTGATGGGGTTGATGCCCCTTTAAGAGAGCTGAGAGTGCCAGCCTAAGGGCGTGACCTGGGTGTGATGGAAGTCAGTCATGAGTGCATGCAGTAGCCTGAGGACTGGCTACAGGCTTGGCAGAAGTGGGGCAGGTAAAGAAATGGGGAAACTCAGGATTGAGTGGGGAATGTTACTGGCTTTTTAAAGGCTGAAAGACTAAAGGGCCAGCCACACCCAGTCCTGGTATAAGAAGAGGCAGCCTGTAGGACAGCGTCACTCAGTCTGTGCCTGACTGTGGCCAGGAAATAGCTGTCACAGTAAATCATGCCCTCTTTAGACATGATTTATTATGACAGTGCAAAAGCCTCCTCCTAGGAAATTATGGGTGAAACTGCTTGTGATTTGGTTCTGTCTGTATCTTTCTGAGAAAACATAAAAGGTGATTTGTGGTAACTGTTCTCCAAAAACTCTTGCATATTTATTGTCCCCTCTCCTGTTCAATGTGCATATGTGGTCACTAGAACCAGTGGGCCTTTATTTGGGTTGTTAGGTTATGAGGCACGCATGCATGTATGTAAACTGTCCTGAGCCTTGTTGCAGAGTAATAACTGATTCACAATCAGTAAGGACAAATGCAGCTGAAGGTTTAAAAACAGAACTTTACTTAAGACTTTCCAGGCACAGATCCTTAGTTGCATCTAACTAATAAGAAGACAAAATGGAGACTGAGACAAAGGGAGAGAAGGGAAGAAGGAGTGGTTACACAAAGGAATTCAACAGTAAAACCCCATCTCCCTTTCATGTACACATAAACTTAGCAGCGCCATCTGGTGGCTCTATAGTCAATTACTGTTCTTAATACAGCAGGCACTTAACTTTAACTTATGCATATGCCAACACCCCTTCTCAACAGACAGAAGTTAACCTACAATGCCCATTTTACTCAGTAGCTTTCGGTGGCACTCTCCTGCTAAAGGTTTTGTCAGGGCATCTGCTACCATGTCTTCTGTAGGACAATATTGCATGTCTATAAGTCCTTGTTCTTGCGAGTCTCTTAGGAAATGATATTTCACGTCTATATGTTTGGTCCTCGGGTTTACTCTTTCCGTTTGTGCAAGTGCAATACAGCCTTGGTCGTCTTCCAAAATTTGTATAGGGCTGTTCAGTTCTTTTCCCAAGTCTGTGAGCAATTGTTGTAGCCAAATTACCTCTTGACTAGCATGCGCGACTGCAACATACTTGGCTTCTGTTGAGGAGAGTGCTACTGTGGTCTGTTTCTTCCTAGACCAACTGATGGGTCCCCCTCCTAGCAGAAATAGCCAACCACTGGTGGATTTTCTGTCAGAGCTGTCCCCAGCCCAATCTGCATCTACATATACGTCAGGTTACATCCAGAAGTTGCAGTTAGCTGCAGTTTAAGGTGTGCGGTTCCCTTCAGATAGCACATGACCCTCTTTACCGCATGCCAGTCTTTCTGACTTGGTGCTGATACTTTCCTGCATAGGATTCCTATTGCTGCTGCAATGTCTGGTCTAGTGATGGTGGCGATATACAATAGTTTCCCAGTTGCACTTTTGTATTGTCGGTTGTCTGACAGTTGCATGCTTTGTTCTTCACTATCCTTCAGGTAGATAGTTTCCATGGGAGTGCTTACTGCCTTGGCATCTTTCATTCCAAAGCTTTCAGTAGTTTTTCTATTTTATGCCTTTGGTTGACGAGATAACTACCATTATCTTCTCTTTCTACTTGTATGCCTAGGTAATGTGTTATGTTTCCTAGGTCTTTTGTCCTAAAGTTTTGATTTAGGGTTTTCATTATTCCACCGTCATCCCCTTCTTGTCCCCATGCCCCCATGACAGCATATCAATATGTCATCAACATAAATCAATATGAAAAACCATCTGTCATCCTGTTTCTTTGAATATAAGCAATAATCCGCTTTACTTCTGATGAAATTTTCCTTTGTGAGTACTGTGTTTATTTTCGTATTCCATGCTCTGGCTGCTTGTTTGAGTCTATGGGTATTTTCAGACGTTACGAGACCACGCTCAACCACAGTCAATACCCTGTGGTGGGGAATGGCCTCGTAACGTCTGTTGGGGAACCGGAAGTTCCCCCCCCCAGATGTTTACCACAGTCAATCGTGGTGAGGAATCAGATTCACCACATGATCAGAGGTCCTGGCCGGACCATCCCTGATCGTGTGGTGAATGAGATCCCCCCCCCCCCGTGATGAAGGGGACAGTAACGTCTGTCCCCTGACCACAGCCCGGAATCTGCGGCGGGATTCCGGGCCATGGTCAATGCTGGGGGGGGTTCTCCATGTAGGAACACTGTTTCCACATCCAGATGTTTAACCTGCATTCCTTTCTCTACTGCTATGCTCAGTAGTGTCCTGATTGTGGTGTACTTGACTACTGGGGCAAACGTTTCGTCATAATCTTCGCCATATTTCTGTGAGTATCCTTTAGCGACTAGTCGGGCCTTGTATCATTCTGCCTTGCCTTCGGCACTGTATTTGATTTTAAATGTCCACTTACATCCTATGGTCTTTCTGCCCATTGGTAGTGTACACAGTGTCCAGGTTTGATTTTCATGCATGGACTTTATTTCTTCTGTTGTTGCCTTCACCCATTTGTTGTATTCCCCTTCTGACATTTGTAAGACATCTTCCCATGTCAATGGCTCAGACAGTCTGTCGGTACTTGCTTTGTAGGACAGGCGGGTGGGTGGTTTGCCTTTATTTTCCCTGGTAGATCTTCTGATTTCAACATCTGCAGGTGATTTGATTTGTTCCTGCATCTCAGTTGAACTTGTGCTGATTTCAACTGTTTGTTCCTTGGTTGCACTCAAGCGATACAGGTGTTCATGTGCATAGACTCTGGCTAGGACCCTTGTCCCCTTCTGGATTGTGCATTCATTACCTTGGAACTTGATGATGAGTCCTTTCTCTGTTAGGCGTTTAACGGATAGGAGTCCTCCCTCTAAGCCAGGTACATACAGCACATCCTTCACCGGTATTGCTAGTGTGCCTCCATGTGGCTTGTTACAACTTAGAATTCCTTCGCCAATACCTTCTACGGTGATGCTGCTTCCATCAGCGAGGTATATCTCTTCTTTGTTGCTTGGGTCCAGTACCGTGAAAAAGCTCTTGTCGCTGGTCATGTGACTTGTGGCTCCAGAGTCGACACACCAGTCATGTGATGAGTTGGCCTGTGTTGCTCTAAAACATCCAATCCACTGTTCTGTGGTTGTGTTACTGGTTGTAGTCTTGGCCCTTTGCTTAGACACTTGTGGAGATCGCTTTTGTTGTTCTGCCTTCCATATGGAGCAGTCTTTCTTTAGGTGTCCTTCTTTCTTGCACCAAAAATATGCTCTTGTTTTCTTCTTTTGCAATCTGTTGTCTGCAATTCTCAGGGCAGTTTCCTTATCCTGTCCCTGATCGTCTTGTGTGATTTCTTCCTGCGCTGGAATTCATCCATGAGTCTCCGTTTTACAAATTCCAGTGTTAGATCTGCCTCAGGCCTTGTCTCTAGGGCGTTTATGAGGGCACTGTATGATTCAGGCAGGCTGCAGAGAAGTAAGGCCACCACGTGGTTGTTTTTTTTATCTCTTCACCGATGCCTCACAGTTGTGCTACCACTTCCAGCATTGAATTTATATGATCCTGCATCTCCTTCCCTTTACCAAGTCTCATCTGGTACAGTTTCCTTAGGAGAAACAGCTTACTGTTCAAGCTGGTCCTTTCACGCAGCTTCTGCAGTGCATTCCACATGCCCTTTGCTGTGGCCTCCTCCCTTATGTGGATTAACTGGTCATCTACTAGCAGGCTTATTGTTGCCTTTGACTGTCTGTTCTTTCTGTCCCCTACCTCAGGGTTTGCTGCAGGTCTGTCTGTGGTGATCACCTCCCACTGGTCATCTTTGGATAGGAGCATTTCTATTTTGAATTTCCACAACTGGTAGTTTGTGTTATTCAGCTTGCAGACTGAAAGCTTTAATTCAGAGCTGCTGGCCATGCTTGCTTCCCTCCCCTCAGATTGGGATTCTGGTTCTTCTGCTCACTTACAGTTAGTAGGCCTCCTCTGGGAGTTTCCTTTGGGCCTCTTTTCCTTTCAGCTCACTTCCAGTCTTTAGAGTTGTTCTGGGCTGTTCTGAAGAGGTCTGGGCCCATAACCTGTTGCAGAGTAATAACTGATTTGCAATCAGTAAGGACAAATGCAGCTGAAGGTTTAAAAACAGAACTTTACTTAAGACTTTCGTAGGGGTGGCATTACTGGATGATCCGGTATCCGATACTGCCGGGTTTTTTGTGTATCGGCAGTATCGGATTACCCCGGTAATCCGGGGGAATTACTGGATTCCCCCTGTGCCGGATTTTTTTTACATTGTGGCCATTCTAATGAATGGCCGCAATATAAAAAAAAAACACAGAAAAAAACCCAAACACTTTCCCTCCCCCATCCAGGCTGTGCGGGTGGAAGGGGGGACACCCCCCACCCATGCCCAGCCTGGATTTTTTAAAAAAAAATATTCCCTAAGTCCCTGGGCTCCAAGCCGCCACCGGCAACCCAGAGCCTGCACCGGCAGGTAAGTGTACCGGTCCCATTGATCCCTGGGGTGGGGGTGGGGTGGTTTAACACCCCCCACCCCAGGGATCACCCTACCTCACCCACCCAGGGATCACCCAGTACCTTGGCTTCAGCTCTGGGCAGCAGTGATCCGGCGGCCGGCTTCAGCACGCTAGTGACACGTACTAGGCCTTCCGGGGAACTTCCGGTTTCCACGGAAGGCCTAGAGCATCACTAGTGTGCTGAAGCCGGCAGCCACAGCAGAGCTGAAGCCGGCCGCCAGATTGCCACCGCTGCCCGGAGCTGAAGCCAAGGTACTGGGTGATCCCTGGGTGGGCGAGGTAGGGTGATCCCTGGGGTGGGGGGTGTTAAACCAACGGACCGGTACACTTACCTGCCGGTGCGGACTCTGGGTCGCTGGCGGCGGCCTGGAGCCCAGGGACTTAGGGAATATTTTTTTTAAAAAAAATCCAGGCTGGGCATGGGTGGGGGGTGTCCCCCCTTCCACCCGCACAGCCTGGATGGGGGAGGGGGGAGGTTTGGGTTTTTTCCTCCATTGATTTCAATGGGGATAGTTCCCCATTGAAATCAATGGAGGAAAAACCGGTACCGGTATACTGGTATTAATCCGGTATGCCGGTATTTTGAAATCCGGGAACTGGTAAATCCGGTACCCGGTATTTCCCCAGATGTCCCACCCCTACTTTCCAGGCACAGATCCTTAGTTGCATCTAACTAGTAAAAAGACAAAATGGAGACTGAGACAAAGGGAGAGAAGGGAAGAAGGAGTGGTTACACAAAGGAATTCAACTGCAAAACCCCATCTCCCTTCCATGTACACATAAACTTAGCAGCGCCATCTGGTGGCTCTATAGTCAATTACTGTTCTTAATACAGCAGGCACTTAACTTTAACTTATGGATGTTGCATATGCCAACAAGCCTTAGGGGAAGGACAGGGTAAAATCTTAAATAAAACAAACAAATAAAGGGAGGGAAAGTCACAGATGGAAGCCTCTTCTTCATGTTGATTAATACAGAATAGTTTGGTCCTCATTTATTTTTTTACACTCCATTTTTAAAGAAAAGGAAAAAAGTCTTTCCTTAGCAGAAGCTTGTTTCAGGAGTTAGCTTTAAGGAATTTTCTAGTTTTGTGATATGGCCTCAAGATTATTCTTAAGTATTGGCTGCCCTTGCCGGTCTATTATAGTCCATGGATAAAGTGCAGTTGCCATGTTAGTCCCAAGTGACAGAGAGACAAAGTGGATCGAATGATATCTTTTTTCTTGGACCAACTGTTGTTGGTGGAAATAAGCAAGCTTTCAGGCCACATGGGGCCTTGCTCAGGCATGTAGCGTAGCCAGTAGGAATATCTAAAATGAGCAAATGTAGGGGTAGGTATATGAGGGGTATAGACCTACTCAACATTTGCTCAGCTTGCATTTCTACTGGCTATGCTACATGCCTGAGGAAGGGCCCTGTGTGGTCCTTGCGTATTTCCATGAACAACAGTTGGTCCAATAAAAGATCTCATTCGAACCACTTTATCTTTCTATTATAGTCCAGGCAGAAAAAATTCATTCAATTTTGTGCTTCAAAATCACACTGAGTTTATAAATTTTACTGAATAGGATCAAATTTTGCAATTACAAGAATGGTAAATAAAATACCTTAGAAAATACTTAAAATAAGTCTTTCCTTTCCCAATTCACTGTCTCATCCTGATGAAGCGAGATGGAATTCAGAACTTAGAGCTTCCTTTTCTTATAAAAGTGGTTCCTTTAAAAATTGTCCTGTGTCCCGGAGATAAGTCAAAAGTTTCCTGAACCCAAAAGAACATATGCAGGGGGTCAGCAGGGTAGAGAGACTGGAGAAATTCACACCATTTCCACTAACAGCATTTAGCACACTTAGAGCTTCTTTTCAAGTTGTGCTCAATTAAAAATGCAAATAGGCTTCACGCCTTGCCATGCTGGGAAACACAATTTACGTAATTCACAGAGGTCAGTCATTACAAGGGAAATGAAAGTGCTAAACAAGGAACTCATGTTTGTTTTTTGTTTTGTAGACACTGCAAATGGATGTAAACAAGCTGAATATCACGTTGCTTCGTATATTCCGCCAAGGAGTGGCTGCAGCGTTAGGACTGCTGCCACAGCAAGTTCACATCAACCGGCTCATTGTAAGTGACAAGCATTTTGTATGGCAATTTAAATTGAATTAGCTTTGTTGCTCTGATGCTAAAGCCCTATAGAATTTAACAGGGAAAGATCTTGGCTGCAAATGTTAAACCACTTTCTTGGGAAATCAGTGGGATTACTCCAAAGTAAGTGGTTTGAGGGTTGCAGCCTTCCTTTCCATAGACTCTTTCAAAAGAATGGAAAAAGAAAAAAAGATATCCCTGTTTATTCCAGTTTACAGATATCCCTGTTTATTCCAGGAGGCAAAAGGAATTCTAGAATTACTTGTAACTTTTATAGAACTCTGCTTGTTCTGTACAGTGGCGGACTGGATTTAAGATTGCGCTTCTGTTTTTTAAGACCCTGGGCTGTATTAGGCCCTGGCTATATTTGAGACCTACCCCTGGAACCTCACCCTACTGGCTGGCTGTACTCAGATGTCACTTACTGTTTGGGAATCCTGCCAAGAGCATAGCTACCATAGGGACAGCCAGAACATTTATCCCGGGGCCCATCATGGTAGGGGGCCCATCAGCCATCTCTATGGTAGCTAAGCCCATTGCCCAGCCACCTGTCCCGACTCTGAATTTGTTTTTTTCCCCCAAAGTTGCGACTCTGCCTGGGGCCCCTCCCCTCCAGCGTGCGCACCCCCTCCCTCCCTCCCTCCCCCTCCTCCCCCGTCATCGGACCACGCCACCAGTGGGCTGAATTTCAAGCCTCTTAGCCACGCCTCCTGACGCCAACGTCACAATGGACATTCCCTGCCTGCCAAGGCCGCACGGGAAATATGCCG
>QEPC01006720.1:3001240-3017352 GCA_003113815.1 Sphenodon punctatus | reverse complement strand
CAGGCACAGATCCTTAGTTGCATCTAACTAGTAAGAAGACAAAATGGAGACTGAGACAAAGGGAGAGAAGGGAAGAAGGAGTGGTTACACAAAGGAATTCAACTGCAAAACCCCATCTCCCTTCCATGTACACATAAACTTAGCAGCGCCATCTGGTGGCTCTATAGTCAATTACTGTTCTTAATACAGCAGGCACTTAACTTTAACTTATGGATGTTGCATATGCCAACAAGCCTTAGGGGAAGGACAGGGTAAAATCTTAAATAAAACAAACAAATAAAGGGAGGGAAAGTCACAGATGGAAGCCTCTTCTTCATGTTGATTAATACAGAATAGTTTGGTCCTCATTTATTTTTTTACACTCCATTTTTAAAGAAAAGGAAAAAAGTCTTTCCTTAGCAGAAGCTTGTTTCAGGAGTTAGCTTTAAGGAATTTTCTAGTTTTGTGATATGGCCTCAAGATTATTCTTAAGTATTGGCTGCCCTTGCCGGTCTATTATAGTCCATGGATAAAGTGCAGTTGCCATGTTAGTCCCAAGTGACAGAGAGACAAAGTGGATCGAATGATATCTTTTTTCTTGGACCAACTGTTGTTGGTGGAAATAAGCAAGCTTTCAGGCCACATGGGGCCTTGCTCAGGCATGTAGCGTAGCCAGTAGGAATATCTAAAATGAGCAAATGTAGGGGTAGGTATATGAGGGGTATAGACCTACTCAACATTTGCTCAGCTTGCATTTCTACTGGCTATGCTACATGCCTGAGGAAGGGCCCTGTGTGGTCCTTGCGTATTTCCATGAACAACAGTTGGTCCAATAAAAGATCTCATTCGAACCACTTTATCTTTCTATTATAGTCCAGGCAGAAAAAATTCATTCAATTTTGTGCTTCAAAATCACACTGAGTTTATAAATTTTACTGAATAGGATCAAATTTTGCAATTACAAGAATGGTAAATAAAATACCTTAGAAAATACTTAAAATAAGTCTTTCCTTTCCCAATTCACTGTCTCATCCTGATGAAGCGAGATGGAATTCAGAACTTAGAGCTTCCTTTTCTTATAAAAGTGGTTCCTTTAAAAATTGTCCTGTGTCCCGGAGATAAGTCAAAAGTTTCCTGAACCCAAAAGAACATATGCAGGGGGTCAGCAGGGTAGAGAGACTGGAGAAATTCACACCATTTCCACTAACAGCATTTAGCACACTTAGAGCTTCTTTTCAAGTTGTGCTCAATTAAAAATGCAAATAGGCTTCACGCCTTGCCATGCTGGGAAACACAATTTACGTAATTCACAGAGGTCAGTCATTACAAGGGAAATGAAAGTGCTAAACAAGGAACTCATGTTTGTTTTTTGTTTTGTAGACACTGCAAATGGATGTAAACAAGCTGAATATCACGTTGCTTCGTATATTCCGCCAAGGAGTGGCTGCAGCGTTAGGACTGCTGCCACAGCAAGTTCACATCAACCGGCTCATTGTAAGTGACAAGCATTTTGTATGGCAATTTAAATTGAATTAGCTTTGTTGCTCTGATGCTAAAGCCCTATAGAATTTAACAGGGAAAGATCTTGGCTGCAAATGTTAAACCACTTTCTTGGGAAATCAGTGGGATTACTCCAAAGTAAGTGGTTTGAGGGTTGCAGCCTTCCTTTCCATAGACTCTTTCAAAAGAATGGAAAAAGAAAAAAAGATATCCCTGTTTATTCCAGTTTACAGATATCCCTGTTTATTCCAGGAGGCAAAAGGAATTCTAGAATTACTTGTAACTTTTATAGAACTCTGCTTGTTCTGTACAGTGGCGGACTGGATTTAAGATTGCGCTTCTGTTTTTTAAGACCCTGGGCTGTATTAGGCCCTGGCTATATTTGAGACCTACCCCTGGAACCTCACCCTACTGGCTGGCTGTACTCAGATGTCACTTACTGTTTGGGAATCCTGCCAAGAGCATAGCTACCATAGGGACAGCCAGAACATTTATCCCGGGGCCCATCATGGTAGGGGGCCCATCAGCCATCTCTATGGTAGCTAAGCCCATTGCCCAGCCACCTGTCCCGACTCTGAATTTGTTTTTTTCCCCCAAAGTTGCGACTCTGCCTGGGGCCCCTCCCCTCCAGCGTGCGCACCCCCTCCCTCCCTCCCTCCCCCTCCTCCCCCGTCATCGGACCACGCCACCAGTGGGCTGAATTTCAAGCCTCTTAGCCACGCCTCCTGACGCCAACGTCACAATGGACATTCCCTGCCTGCCAAGGCCGCACGGGAAATATGCCGGAAGTGGCAGGCTCACACAGAAGGCTAGTGCGGTAGATTTGAAGACTGGCAGCCTGAGCGGAGTGCCTGAATGCAACTGGGAGGCAGAGGCTAGAAAGAGCTTTCTCTGGGATCGGGACGGGTGAGTCTGACTCAACAGCAAAGGGATATTCACTGTGTGCTGCTCTGCCAGGTCTGCTGGGAGGGGACAGAGGAGAGCTGCCCTGGCCCAATTTAGTGAGATCCCACACATGTGAGACTGGAATCCTCTACACTAGAAGTCCCAATAAGGTCTTCTACCTCCCCTCCCTGGCTTGTCTATGCCTCCTAGTAGTGCGGCAGCAGCAGCAGCAGCTGTGATGGGACTGGGAGATAAAGCTGTTTGTTTACAAACAGCTCCTCCCCATGTGCTGATCAGAAGGTTATTACCTTGTAAAGAAGGTTCTTCAAGATGGCTCCAAACATTCTCACAACTGGGTTCTGCATGCTCACCCTATTCAAATAATAGACCACATGATGGTCTTGCGCTCCTCTAGTTTAAAAAGCACTGACTCTCCCCCTCAGAATGACAGTTCCTTCCAACCCTTTCTAGGAATATAAGAAAAAATTCCATGCGGGGCTGGAAGGGTGGATGTTGTGAGAATGTTCAGAGGCATCTCAAAGAACCTTGTTTACAAGGTAGCAAACTTCTGTTCTTCGTGTGGCTCCTCACACGTTATTTTTACATGGCTCCGCCGGGTGGGGAATCTGTGGGCCAGTGCATGGATGGGGTATGTACAGACCTGCACACACATACCCACTCACCCCCCCTCTCACCTCCCACTCATCCACACCCATGGAGTAACCGCTGTTTCCCCCGGTTACTCGTACGTTGGGACGAGTGGGGGTGTGAGTGGGGATGCATGTTAGGTGGGCCTGCACACAGCCCCACTCACCATGGGTGCGTGCACCGCATAGTTCACACGGGGCTTCCCCACCCATGAACACACAGAAATCTGCGTGTTCATGGGTGGGAGAGGCCCGTGTAAAGAGGACCACATTCTCACAACTGTCTTACTTATACTATCTTAGGTAGGAATTTAGGATGTAAAGCAATATCTATTCTATCTTGGAAAATAAATCTGCAAATATGGTTTGAGGGGGGCTTTTATTTCCTGGTTTTTATTACAAAGTGCCCAGCGTGGCTAGGATTGGACAGTGCTCCTTCTTGTGGGTTTAAAAAGCTTCAACTGAGAAGCATTGGGGGAGGAATGAATGAAGCAGATCTGGGCTGTGATCGGCCCATTACTTATTCCAGAGTAGGGGAGGGACAGGGACAGCGGAGTCTATGGTGATGGGCGAGGGGGGCAAAGTCCATTTCTTGTCTCTGGGCCCATTCCAACATAGCTACGCCCCTGGATCCTTCCATTGTTTCTTAAGTTAGCAGATGATGGACCCTTACTGTTGCAGACTCTTCAGTGTGGAACTCGTTCCTTACAGATGTTCATCTCAGTTCCTCGCTTCCCTCGCCTTCACAAAGCACCTAAAGACTTTTTGTTCTCCAGGTGTTTGAGGAGATCTACTGCTGGTTCCCCTTCATGTAGCTTTCCTTCCCCTTACGTTTCCCCTTTTAACTCCTTTATATGTATTTTACGTTTGTTATGGTGTTCCGTAGTCTGCACTGGCTCCATATAGCTTTCCTGGCACAATGAAAGGTGCTGTTTTTGATAGTTAAACCCCTAAACAGTCTGGGCCCCACAAATCTGAGACACTGCCTGTCCTTCCATACCCCACTGCGGCCCCTGTGAGTGGCCGGGAGTGCTTCCCTGTGAGTACTATCTGTTAGCCTTGTTTGTACAGTGAGGGCTTGCGGGGAGATATTCTTGGTTGCTGCCCCGATGCTGCGGAACTCCCTTCCCCAAGATGTTAATTTTATTATTATTTTATTTATTATTAAAATGTATATGCCGTCCCCTCCAGCTATAAGCATCTTGGGGTGGCTAACAATATTTTAAAATACAGACCAACTAAAATGCAATTAAAAACAACCTAAAATCCCCAGATTAAAATAACGCATACCCAAACCCTCCCTAACCCATTTGAGCCCAAGCCTTGGCATCTTCTGGAGGCAGTGTGTAAGTCCTTTCTGTTTGTTAGGGTATTGGGCAGGCAGGGATAGGGCTTGGGGGGTGTCTGGGGTAGGAGCATGAGGGGGTGGTTGGGGAGGGTTTTGTACGGTTTATGATGAGGTTGGGGAGGAGAAAAGTTGGGGGTTTGGTTTTTTTATGCTGTTTTTATGTGTATTTTTTTGTTTTGTTTTGTAAGCTGCCCTGAGCCATTTGGGAACGGCAGGATAAATAAATAAATAAATAAATAATAGTATTTTTATTTATTTCATTTTTTTGAGTTTTTATGCCACCCTTCCCACAAGGCTCAGGGCAGCTTACAATCAATAAAAACAAAAATAAAATATGAAATTCATACAATAAAAACACCTTCCACTCAAACTCCCATCCTCCCCCACAGCCCTAACCAGAAACCCAACCAACCCTGTTTATCCCTGCCTGCCAAATGCACTTCAAATAAAAAGGTTTTGCAACCCCTCCAGAAGCTGCCTAGACTCAGGCCGTTTTCAGACGAGCGCGGCAGTGCCCGCGCTTGTTTCTCAAAAAAGCCGTCAGTCCGTTCCACACGTGACGCTGCCACCGAATACGCGCGTGCTCGGGCGATGCGCATCCATTTTCGGGCGCGAACTGACCGGATCGACGATCGAGGCTGGTTATACACGGCCGGAAATGGAAGCGCATCGCCTGCACATGCGCGTATTTGGTGGCAGCATCACAAGTGGAACGGGCTGCTGGCTTTTTTGAAAACAAGTGCGGGTGCTGCCGTGCTCGTCTAAAAACAGCCTCAGGCTCAAACGAATCTTCCAGGGAAGGGAACTACACAAAATGGGGGCTTTAAAGGTCAAAACCAATACCTTGATTTGTGCCTATAAAGCTATCAGTAGCCAGTGCAGAGTTCGGAGCACCAGTGTAATGTGCTCCCGGCAACTCATCCCTGAAAGGAGCCCAGCTGCCGCATTCTGCACCAGCTGTAGCTTCCGATCAGTCATCAAGCATTTAATCCCCCCCACCTCTCTCCTGTCCTCCTTGCCTCCTGTCTCCCTTGAGGAAATCTCCCTGCTCTCCTCCTCCAACCCCTCCACGTGCCCCCTGGACCTCATTCCTTCCCGCCTCCTGACCTCCATTGTTTCTATCATTGCCCCTCCCCTCCTGCACATCATCAACCTCTTCCTCTCTGCCGGATCCTTCCCCTCTGCCTTTAAACATGCCACTGTCTCCCCCATCCTCAAAAAGTCCACTCTGAATCCTTCTGAACCCTCTAATTACCATCCTGTCTAGCTCCTCCCTTTTGCTTCCAAGTTCCTTGAATGGGTTGTCTACTGTTGCCTCGACCTCCCCTCCACCAACTCCTCCCTTGACCCCCTCTAATCTGGCTTCTGCCCCATTCACTCCACTGAAACGCTCTTGCTGAGATCACCAACGATCTTCTTGTGACTAAGTCCAACCGCCTTTACTCTATTCTTGTCCTTGATTTCTCTGCTGCCTTCGACACTGTTGACCACTCACTCCTGCTTGAATCGCTTCACTCCCTTCGATTCTGGGACTCTGTCCTCTACTGGTTCTCCTCTTACCTTTCTGACCGCTTCTTCAATGTATCTCTTCCTAACTCCTTCCCCTCCTCCTCCCTACCCCTCTCAGTCAGGGTTCTCCAAGGCTCTGTCCTTGACCCTCTCCTCTTCTCTATCTACACCCTATTCCTAGGCAAATTCATTGCCTCCCACGGTTTCCAATACCACCTATATGCTGACGACACTCAACTCTCACTCTCTCTCCACTCCTTCCCTCCCCCCTTCTGTTCAAGCTCATCTCACCAACTGTCTCCCAGATATCTCCGCCTGGATTTCTCAATGCCAACTCAAACTGAACATGGTGAAAACTAAACTGCTTATCTTCCCTCCCAATCCTTCCTCTCCCTCTTCCCTGTCAGTTGCCATTGATGGGGTCTCCATCCTCCCTGCACCCTGAGCCCGGACCTTGGGCTTTATCTTCGACTTGCACCTTACCTTCAGACCCTACATAGACTCCATTGCCAAATCCTGCCATTTCTCCCTCCACAACATTGCTAAGATCTTTTCTGTCTGTCTCCTCTGCCAAAACTCTCATTCACACCTCAACTATTTTAACCTCCTCCTTGCTGACCTTCCCCGCTCTCACCTTTCTTCCCTCATCTCTGTTGAAAACTCTGCTGCCAGGATCATCCACCTAGCCTGTCGCTTTCCCATATGCAGCCTCTCGTCTCCTCTCTCCACTGGCTCGCTCTCCCTGAGCGTATTCTGTACAAGCTCCTTGTCTGCACTTACAAAGCCCTTCACAACCTTGCTCCCCCCCATCTCTCTGCCCTGATCTCCCTCTGAACCTCTGTTCGAGCACTCCACTCTTTTTCTATCCCCTCCCATGCCTCCCCTGCTCTCCCAACTGCCTTCGTCCCTTCTCCCTTGCTGCCCCGCATGCCTGGAACTCCCTCCCTGCCCACATCCGCCTTGCCCCCACCCTCCAAACCTTCAAGTCCCTCCTCAAAACCCACCTCTTCCGCTCCGCCCTTCCTAACGATTATCCCCCACCTGTTATCTGCAAACTCCCAATTTACTGTAACCAAGCCAAGAACATGTATCTGAGCTCTCGCATCCTCATGAATGTTGCACCCCTTGTCTCTCCCTCTGTTCCCCCTTCCCTGTCTCCCCTCCCCCTGTCTTTAAATTGTACTCTCTTGGGCAGGGACCCTGTCTATCTTGTTTTTTGTAAAGCGCCAGGTACATCACTGGCGCTATATAAATGCTTATAATAATAATAATAATAATAATAATAAATTAATAACAGCTCTGAGTGCCATCCCATGGAGGGGTGCAATACAAATACAGTTTATTATTGTTAATTATTTATTATTGTTCCATTTTGATTTAGTTCTGTCATACATTTTCATATGATATGTTTATTCAACTATTCTTAATTCCCCCATTGTATTGTATGAACAATGAATCTTTGTTCATACGTATGAATTTTGCTGCAAATATATTTTCTATATATGTATTTCCATATATATCACCATAGCATCTAATTTGTTTTCATTTAGCAGTTTAAATGTGTCTTCACATAACATTAATCATCTTGCTATGATGTTGGCTATAGGTGGATTTGTTCAGGAAAGTTCTTGTAGATCCAGAGTCATTATGTTAGCAAAGACAGATGACATTTTCTTTAAAAGGAGGAAGAATAATTCATTTTTAAAGTAATCTTCAAAATATACTCTTTTTTATTTACATGTTTAAAGACTGCTAAAACTGTTAATCTCTGATGAATTTTTACTATTCATCTACTCTATTCAGAGGTAATGCTAATGGAACACTGTACACTTTGGGTGCTCCCTGCAGAACATATTTGCCATCAGACACCCAAGCATTTCAATTTGTTTGTTGCTAGCATCCTATTAATGTTCCATAGTAAGGTTCAAAAGAAATGTGTTTCCTGGCTTGATAGGATTTTATGTCAAAAGGGATTTTTAAAAACCTTCCTGTAATATCTGTGTGTTAGATCAGACAAGAAGTACAAAAGCAAACATCAGTTTAACTCAGTTCTTTCTATATTCTTTGAAGTGTCCGTCATTCATAGCAAGAGATGTTCAAGCTCCCTGTCCCCTAAGTTAGCCAAAACGTTGGATGGAAAGTTGGGAAATGTACAGGGAAACATAGGCCTTTTGGAGATGGGTGTGGACAGGTGGGGGAGCACACCCAGCGAATACCCAGCCAACACCCGGCAACGCCGAGCAGGGAGACATTTACATGGACAGCGGGGGGCGTGGACTGGGAAGGAAAGGGGAGGGGCCCACAAACACCCAGCGGCCAAACACCCATTCTGGGGAACACCTGGCAAACACCCGTGCAAGTACACAGACAGCCCCACCCAACACAGCGACGGCACAACATGGCCAACTGAGGGCAAATGAAGCCGCGCAACGCAGCCCCACCCCCGAGCCGCCAGGACCCACATGGGCAGGGCAGGAGGGAGATGGGATAACAGCCGCTACAAAGTAGCCGGCTCCACACAGCCCCGGCACAGAGCCCAGACAGCCTGGCGCCAACCACCCTCCCCTACACACAAACACAGCAGAGCGGCACAAATACTGCAGGCAACAGATGCACACAGGGATGGGAACACAGCCCGGGGGGGGCAAAGAGGGGGAAGGCACCCACACAACATAGGCAAAACCCCCACACAACCCCAGAGGCACCTGCACAAGGGGAGAGGTCGAAGCACAGCACAACACAGACACACCGGGAAGGAACACAAAAGCCTTTAATCAAATGGGGAATCAGCAACAGGGGGCAACAACCACAGGGCCGGGAGGGGGACGGGACAACAGAAGAGGGGGCAGCACCAGCAGTGGCAGGCCTGGGACAACACCCCATCAATAGGGTCAGCGACCCCGCGCCTGGCACCAGCATTCAGCCTGTGCGTGGTCCAGCCGGGGCAACCGCTCGAGGACATGCAGGAGGAGCTCCAACAACTCCCCCTGCTCCCAGGTCTGCTCAGCGATCATGGCTTGCACTGTATTGGACAGACGGAGAGGAGACAGCCATCAGAGCTACCCCTGGGCACCAAGGAACAGAAGCCCCCCCCCCCCACAGAGGGGCACAGGCACAGGACCCAGGAAACAGGCAGCACACTCACGGATGCCATCAAACAGCCGCCCCACCGTCCGCATGTCCCACGCTGCCTGCTCCAGCTGCAGGACCATCGCGCCCAGGCACAGGATCACCAGCAGCATGACTACAGTAGCTGCAGGAGAGAAGGGACAGGACCATAGAGAACGCACGCACCAATGGGCCCTGGGAGGGCCGGGGGCAGCAACAGCACCAGGGGCACACCCCACACACTGCCAGCCACCCCAACCCCCGAGGAGCACCCCAGCCCCTGCACGAAGGGGGATCGGTCGGACCACAGGCCAGGTCCACAGCAACCCCTACTCACGCTCAGCCGCCCAGTGCCCATGGTGCCGCCGCCCATCCATTGCCACCACCGCAGATGACCCGCTCCAACAGGGAGTGACAGCAGAGGGGAGGGGAGGGACAGGGCCAAACCAACGCACAGGCGAGGCCAGGGGGTGCCTGGTTGACCGCCCACCACCAATACCACCCCAGGAGCAACCCCAGGCAGCAGCACCCAGCAGGGAAGCAGCCAGGGGAACACACACCTCACAACCGACGCCCACCCCACAGGCCCAGAGCCCACCAGTATTCCCCAAGCACACCCACTGCACACAACCACACGGATGGGGGCAGGAGGTCTGCCAAAGGGGAAGGGGCACCCAGCCGCCACAGCAGCAACAGAGGCAAGGCAGGACAGAACATCACATAACAGCATTTTATTGGTGCTGGGGGAAAGTGGACCCCCAAAGCACAGAGAGGCAGAGCAGGGGGACGCAGAGGCACCCACGACCTGGCAAGAGAGGCACAACAGGGGGGCACAGGAGCTGTCGCACAGGGCGGGTGAAGGCACGTGGGCAGCCCCAGCAGGAAGGGGCAGCGGTCACACAGAGAGGGCAATGGGGTCCAGGGACTCCCGGCGGCAGCCAGCAGCGATGCAGACGGCAGCGCACAGTCTGATCGGAGGAATGGGCGGGGGGCAGCAATGCACCATCCCAGGCACCGGGGTGGCAGCGAGCATGTGGCGGCAAGGGGCTGCTCATGGGCGGTCCAGTGAGTGCTCCCAGGATGGTGACTCCAGTGCTAGACCCTCCCAGGCAAACAGGCCCCTTTGGAAGCCTCAGGAGTGCTATGAGCATCCACCAGGTAGCACGGAAGGAGCAGATCTGCACCTGTGGCCACAGCCCACACAGCTGGAAGGTCCGTCCCCCGGTCTGGAGCGACCCACCAACATCGGGGGCCAGCAAGCCCAGGTCCCACAGAACGGCCCCCATGTCCGAGGGTGCACGCAGGATGCTGCGTGCATGCAGGAGGCTGCCAGTGTACAGGACAGCAACAGGAGGGCCCCCTGACAGCTAGGCGAGACAATACCCGGGTAGCTCTGTCAGCAGGCGAGCCACCGTTACCTCCGCAGCGGTCCACTGATGCTTCTTGGGCCGTGCCCTTGGGAGATGCTGGGCTGGGGGTCCTTTAATGGGGGGGCATTGGTGTGCCCCCCCTACCCTGTGCCAGGACACGTGCGCTGTGTTACTTCCTGGCGCTTTTCCTCATCCATTCCCCCCCGCTGGGCCACCCCCCCCCGTGCCTCCTGGCCTGCCCCCCCATGCCAGTGGTCCGTAACACCACCCCTTGTGCCTTCAGCCTGGGGCACTTCCCCTCCCTGCACTGCCTTGCTGGGGCTTCTCCCCACCCACCCCCCTGGTGCCCCAGGGTCCCCGTGCTCACCTGGCCCCTTCCCCCATGTGGGGTGGCGTTGGCTCCTGTGGCCTTCTCGTGGGTCTTCCTGGTAACCATCATGGGAGCCTGCACACGTGTGCCCTGCTTCCTCCCTCCTTTACGGGCTCTCGGCTGGACGTCCAGCGTCCCCCCACCCTGTGGGCATGTCTGTGTGGCGGCACATGCATGCCCCATGGCACCAGCACAGTGGGGCTCCGCCGGTCCGTTCCGCGTGTGTGTGGGTGTTTTCGCTTTTACACGGGTGTTGAACACCCATCTCCACCTACTTCCACCCATGGAGGGTGCTGGCTGCCTCGTGGCTGCTCCGTGGGTTTTGGCGGGTGTTGGTGGGTGGGTCGGGCATGCGCCCCCACCCACTCATGGACATTTACACGGATGCTCTGCCACCCATCCGATTGGTGTTTCCAGGTGTTCGTGGGTGGGTGGCATCCGTGTAAAAGTGGCCATAGTTAGAAGAATAAATTTTCTTATGACTCCTAAAATACTCTAGCTTAAAATGGCTCCCAATTACTAGGGGTGGGACACAGGGCCTTTTTTGTTTGTTTGCTTGCTTGTTTGTTAGTTTGTGATCTCTGGTTTTCGGTATTTTCGGTTTTGATTTTGAGATTAATTTTGTTTCTTTCCCCATTGAAGACAATGGAAAATCTATCCCCATTGAAGACAATGGGAAGGAAAATCAGACCAAAGAACTAAAACCCTATCCCTAACCTCCACCACTTCCTTCCCCTGGCACAGGAGGTTCAGGGGACTGGGAAGTCAGAAGCATCTGTTTATATTTGATTATAAATATAATCAAATTATATTTGATTATATAATTCCCCAGGACTTCTACCATTCCCCAGGACTCACTACCAGCCTAGGAGGGGGGAGGGGGGGATCTGCGTTCTTTACACGCCATGGTTAAAGACCCATTTGTGGCTCGGAGACTATGGATTCTAGTACAGGATGTCACTTTACTAGGAATACATAGCTTTCCTTGTGTGCTTTTTGGCACTGAGGTAATGGAGAGCATGCATTGCATGTTGTTTTCTTGCTGACTTTCCATTTTCAGAGATTTCAAGGCCAAAAGGAACCCTCTGCATCTTATAGGCAATAGCAAACCCTTATTTCTTACTTCATATCAAAGATAGCAGTAAAGTAGGATTGGTGTACATCAGCCACCCTGAGTCTCTGGAGAAGGGTGGGGTTTAATAAATAAATAAATAAAATAATTTTTTCGTGAAAACTGCCAGAACTAGAAGAAGGGGAATTGTTGTCTTTTCTGTGCGGTCAATACCATTTGAAGTCAGACTTATAGGACTCTCATAATGCGGTAGTATCTAATGCATTCTGTTACATTGAAACAGACACAATAATATTGCACCTCACCATGATACACAGTATTTATTTATTTATTTTATTAAAAGATTTACTATCCCGCCTCCTCCTGCCAAGGCAGCTCAGGGTGGCATTCTAATAAAACAAGTGGTAATCTTCTTAAGTTCATTTTTCATATTTATTTTTTAAGACTATGATTAAGTGTGTGGCTGAGGAAAATTCTTTTTATATGATTTTATATTCTCTAATTTTACTAGGGGAAGAAGAACTGTGTTGAGCTGTTTGTGTCTCCAGTAAACAAGAAAACAGAAGTTTCTGATGCGCTCCCATCAGAAGAAGTGTTGCGTTCACTTAATATTAATGTTCTGCATCAGAGTTTATCCCAGTTTGGAATTACAGAGGTCTCCCCAGAGGTAGGTCTCCCATGAGGTAGGTTATTATTTGTGTAAAATGTTGGCGTTTAATAAGAATTAGCTAATGGTATTATAATTATTCGGGCCTGCAATGGCTTCCTTATCTAGGCAAGGTGGGTTGTTCTGAGGAGAGACTTGTAGCTACTAAAATGGCTTTTATTCATGTCCGAAGATGAATTTTAAAAGGTTTTCATTAAATTATTTAAGCAATGCTTGGCCATACCAGATAAATGGTAAGATATTTTGGGCTTCGTGGTAATTCTTCAGGTTTGACTTGCATTCTGCCTGAGCCAAGTTTACATTCATTTTATGTGTGGCTTATTACGTTTTCTGGGTGAATGTGATATTTGAAGTCTTGTTCATTCTGTGTGTGTAACCTGCCCAGTAAAAAGGACTCCTAAAATGTACATTTAAAAAATATTTTCTTGCTATTTTTATTTTTGAAAGGCATTTCTTTATGAGTCTCGTATTTCATTATGAGAGTTGGAGAAACAGAAATTTCTCTGTGGGCAATTTATTCCATAATTGCCTATTCCCAGGGTCCTTGTGCATTCAACTGAATTTTTTGACTCCCTTGTAGAGGTTTTACTCTAGTGGGACATGAGTTCTTATAGGATCATATCTGAATTCAATCCATACAATGGATTCCGTTCACCAAAGCACTTCTTATTTATGTGTGCACAAAAAATGTTTATCCCTGAGGTAAGTAAAATCATCCAGGATAGCATGGGATGGTAGAAGTTACCACACACTAATGTTTCTTGATCTTGTGGCTGCTTCTATCTGATAACAATTGACCTCCATGTAGGAGCTTCCAAATGAAGTGACTTTACTCCTGAGTACATAACCCAGGGCAAAACATAGCATGTGAATGCTCATGAAGTGACAAATCACAATATTTGTAAACTCACAAGGCCTTTTCCTTCAGGCCACCAGCGTTCTTGGGCTGCAGTTTCCCTCATTAGAAGGTGATCCCTTCTCTAGGCTCCAACCCCTCAAGCTCGTTTCTAGACTCCCAGCCTACTGTGTAGGTGAGCCCCTCCCTGAGCTTCCAGCCTGGCACTTTTCTGACCAGGTGTACTTGGCCAACCAGATCCTAGGAAACCTTGATTTTTGTTAAGGTCTGGGGGCCTTCAAGATGTCTGGCCTCTTCCTGCAGAAAGCTCCATAACCCTGATGCATTTGCTTTGAGCCTTGCCTCTCCCTGGTGGGCCATTGTACTGGACTCTGGCTCATCCCTTTATACTGGCTTTTGCTGTCAGCTGATCAGCAGAACTCTGTCTTTCTGCCAGCTGGGGTCCATCCCTCATCAGCTCATTAGCCATCTCAATTAATCTTTTGCAGTGCAGGTACATGCCCTGTGCTGTGTTCCAACCACCCAGTGTGGTCTGTTACACCCCCTCAGAGACAGAAGTTTGGACTGAATGGAACAGTGCTATATTATACGGTCTGTTTAAATCATAAGTCAGATCAGAGCATGTTTTCAAAAACAATAGCTTGGATCCATATTATCCTCTTGGAAATCAGAGTAGTCTGGAAGGACACAGGCAATCAGGAGCAAGCCATAGAGCACTTATCAGATCAGACAAAGCAGACGTGATTATATCTGAGCAGGCAAGGGGAAAGCAGACTGACAGCCCTGATGATAGAAACCAGATCACTGTACTTGTAGGCAGAACATGGCACGCCTTCAGGGAACTCTGAGCCAAGCTAGTCTCTAAGAAAGCACACAGATACAAGCAGATTCACAGACACAGTGTGGAGGACAGTTTAGGGCAAGGGTGAGGAGCTTTTCAATGGGAATTTCTGTTTTTGTGGAAACTCATTTCAGCCATATAAAAGGAACTGTCACCCTGTATGAATGAATGAAGATTTATATATATAAATCTTCATTCATACCTCTTTGAAAATTAGACTAAGTGCTACAGGCCAGAAGGAGTTTGTGAGGGCTGGAGCAGAGCACGTAAGGGGAGTGGAAGGGCCAGCCTTGGGATTTGCAGTGCCCAGGGCAAAGATTCCCCCTTGGGGGCAACCCCTGTGGTGCCCTGAAGGTGGTTATGTTTGGGGCTCCACTGAGAGAGGGAGTGGTGCCCCCCAAACCTCTCCTGGTGAAAATAGACGCCACTGCGGGGATCTCAGAAAGAGTGGGGCCCGGGGTGGTCACTCCTCAGGAGTGGTCAGGTTGGAGGAGGTCCAGATCATGGATCTATGCCAGAATCCATCCTCTATTTTATTTATGTGTTTTTATTTATATCCCACTCTTTCCCATAGGCTCAGAGCAGTTTACAATAAAAAATATATAAAATCCAGTAAAACCAAATAACCAAAAATAATTTCTTTCCTTGAGAGCAAATCCTCATCTCCACTCCCTTCCCTATGAAGTCACTCCTTCAGTACTTGAGGGCAGAGCTTGGATTCATGAACTAAATCCAGGATTTGGAAAGGGACCAAATAAAAAACAACTGCAGACTAGATTTGCTCCTGAGTTTAGGAAATGATTTATAACAAGAGCACAAGGGTACTTTGAAAGCAATAAAACCAAAGATGGCTGCTATTTTACAAGGCAGTTTTGGCTTTAAAGGCAATAATTGACTGTAGTGTGAGAATCTTGACCCTCCATTCATGTGGTCATAAGGTTTTCCACATACCCCTTACTGATTTCAGCCAATGTCACAACACCATCAGAGGTGGCTGGTGGGTTTTGAGGCTGGAGAGGCAGTAAGGCCGGTGAGCCTAGAAGCGGAGCCAGGACAATGGTTGGCGGAGCCAGGGCAATGGTAGGCGGAGCCAGGGCAACGGTAGACAGCATAACCCAGCAGCAACGGGTTCAACATACAACACACAGTTTGCATGCACATCAAGCTTAAAATAAACAATTTATAAACCCAAAACACAGGCACTCATCCTTGTAAAGCACTGAAGTCACAGCCTGAGTCCAGTAGTTCATGATACTGAGGAGGACTGACAATACCATGCATTCTGTGTAACCGTGCAAGATTATCATTGGTCCCATTTAAAACCACATATTGAAACCCACCAGTCACCGTTTTTACACCAGATCAAGGATTGCAACAAAACACAGTTTGCATGTGGTTTGAGAGGGTTTTTGGGGTTTTTTTTTTAAAATGTGATTCATGGGGCTTTAAAATTCCTCCCCAACACACACACACACACGCAGCAGAGGGCAAGAATACTGCTTCAGAAAGAAGGGACTTGCTGCATGTGTGTTGGAGTGACCCCAATCCCTGCTTCAGAAGTCTCTTCTGAAGCAGTATTTTTGCCCTCTGTTTTGTGTGTGTGTGGGTGGGGGGGTGGATTTTAAGGCCCATGAATCACCAGACTAACAGTTACATCTCAGGATTTCAAAACCTCTATTGAATCACGGGGCATTAAATACTAATTCCCCCTCCCCCTCTGCTGCATGTGTGTGTGTGTCGGGGGGGGGGGGGATTAGTATGTAACACTCCACATCATCAAGTGAACAAAACCCATATACCAGAAAACCATACACCAAACTATTCCCACAAGGCTGCAAAGGTATCCACAGATCCCCCAAATGCAGCAGCGAAACAAACACGCCACATAAAGTGAACAAAAACCACATTCCAACTCCCACACCATATGCCGCTCCCCACCCGTGCCCGCACTCACCCCCAT
>QEPC01006720.1:2978554-3001024 GCA_003113815.1 Sphenodon punctatus | reverse complement strand
CCCCCCCCCCCCCCCCTGTGCCCCCACTCGCCCCCCATGTGCCCCCCCACTCCCCACTCCGCCCATGTGCCCCCACTCCCCCCACCCTGGGCCCCATAATTTACTGGGCCCTGCTCCCAGTTGCAAATTCCACAGCACAGGGGCAGCCACCGAAAAAGATCTCACATCAGTGGCCACCCGTCTTGCCTGGGGAACCTCCAAAAAGGCCCCCACGGATGATCTCAGGGGCCACACGGGCACATGGGGAGTGAGGCGATCCCGCAGATAGGCAGGGTCCAGGCCGTGAAGGGCCTTAAAGGTCAAAACCAGCACCTTGAACCTAGCCCGGTGCTTTATAGGCAGCCAGTGCAGAGCCTGGAGCACAGGTGTCATGTGCTCCCTGCAGCCCGACCCAGTAAGGAGATGGGCTGCGGCATTCTGCAGCAGCTTCAGCCTCCAGACTAGCTTCTCGGGCAGCCCCACATAGAGCGTGTTGCAGTAATCCAGCCTCGAGGTGATGAAGGCATGGATGACAGTGGCAAGGTCAGAGTCTGAGAGATACGGCCGAAGCTGCTGGACAAGATGTAACTGCCAAAATGCACTCCCCGCCACAGCCACAACCTAAGACTCCAGGCTGAGCCATGAATCAAGGAGCACACCCAGACTCCGTACCTGCGAGACTATGGGAGGGCAAATACCCCCAGTTGAAATGGAACTAGTTGCCCTGAAATGCAGTGATCACACAGCATTGTACTTCTTGAGACTTTTTAGCCGCAACAAAAGGCTGTATACATAGTGTGCTCTTAGGAAACTGTGGGCTGCCAGCGGTTCTTAGTCATCACTCGCAGCTTGTTCAGAATGTGGTGGTGCAGCTGCTTACTGATTAGGGCAGCCATGATCATAATACATCTGCCCTGTGTTCTCTACATTGGTTGACTGAGCGATGGATTGAGTTTAAGATTGTGCTGCTAGTTTTCAAGATCCCAGAACTGCATAGGCCCTGGCTATATTTAAGACTTGCTCCTGAAGCCTCGCACTGATGAGCATCTGCGCTCAGAAACTACCTGCTGTTTGGGGATCCTGCCATCATGTCTTAAGTCAGTGGGTGATTGGGCCTTTGCTATGGCAGGCCCCTCCAGTGTGGACCTCCCTCCCTCCACATGCCTGTCTTAGGACACTTTCTCACGCTACCTGGGGGGGGGGGGCTTCCGTGAGGGCAATCATACCTCTATTATCACAGGAATTTGCGCACGTAGAAATGCGCTATTCCGCTTTTCTCCTGCAAAAACACCAGTGAGTGTAATAGCTACATGGGGGACCATGTAATGCATGGGTTTTCTCAAGGGAGAAAAGCAGATAGCACATTCCTACATGTACTAATTCCCGTGAGACTAGAACCACGATGCTCTCAAGGATGTTCCCCCTCCCTCCAAGTAATGTGAGAAAGTGGCCTGAGTGCCTCCCTCTTTATCTTTAAAAGGCACTTTGCGCCAGGGCAACTTCCCAGTTTGAACAAGACTTTGTTTTTTAGTTAAACTAGTCCAGTTAAAATGAGTGCCAGCCTTGATAGGGAATTAAAGGTAGGAAGTATATTCCATTTATTCTGAGGCTGGAAAAGCTGCTCAGATATGCAGGGCCCCAATCAGAGGTTGCGTCTGCACTGCAGTAGGGTCAGGCTGGATGGCTGAGCCTGGCCTTTTAAGAGGAGGTAGCGCCAGCTTGGAGGACGTAGCTACTGAGGTGGTGCAGGGTGGTGCCTTGAGGTGTCTCAGCTGGGTGACCCTCCAGAGCCTAGCAACCAAGGGTCTGAGTAGCATCAGCTGGGCTGGGTGTGGCTTGACCAGCCCCAGGTCTAGACGAGGCTGCTGACTGAGGAGAGATGGAGGAGAGGCAGGAGTTCTAAGGTGACTGCAGGACGGACAGTGGCTTGCCAGTAGAGCCTGGGGAAAGGCTCTACTTGAGGGCTACTGGGGGAGCGATCGAGCTGGTAGCCTGAACCTGACTATGGGGTTTTTGATCCCTGGCCTGGAGGGACTGTGCCTAGCCAGACAGGGTCTAAGGGAGAAATACCTCTGCCCCCTGTACATGCTACTGTGGCATATAAGGATGGTTAGTGAAGATCCAATGTGGGCCTGGGTCTTTGAGACTGGAGCCTACAAATACCTCAGAACAAAGTGCCCTGTTACATAACCTGTGCAGCATGTGCACGCACCTCATGTGCAGCAGGTGTGCACAACGCATACATCATGTGCACGCCAAGTGCAGCAGCACGCATTGTATGCACACAGTGCACATTCAGAACTTAGATTGGGGCCAAAGTAATATGTACTTTTGACAGTTCATTTAATCAGTATACAGTTTTATTCTAGAGTTGTGTGCCTTCTGCTCCTCCTGGCAGGCTCTGCCCCTCTCTCAGACAAGGAGGCTTTTCCAGCCACAACCTTTATAGGACCTTAACAACTAAGCTGTTTTAGAACGAACCTAAAGTTTTTGTCACAAAATAATCCATTCTCCTTGCAGCTTAGAACAGAGTGTGAGCTGACAACAGTTATGATTCAGCTTCAGTTCCCATCTGTAAAATGGGAATATGCATGTGTCTGTCTGTCTCTGTGTTTCCCTCACCCTTGTCCATCTTAGATTGTGAGCCCACTGGGGAGAGACCTGTCTTCGAAAGTCTGTAACTGTAAAGCTCTGTGTATGCCTAGTAGAACTATAGAAATGATTATAGTAGTAGACGTAGAAAAGTGTGTGTGTGTGTGTGTGTGTGTGTGTGTGTGTAGGATTAATCGGGGAAATGTCATGTCTCAGCTATAACAATCTAGGACCCCTGCTATCTTAGGTAGGAATGAGCTCTGCTGTCCTTAGTACTGAACATTAGACTCAAGAGGACAAATTTGCTTTGCTAAGTTAACATTTCTGTGTTTTCCAGTGGACTGGCAGTTGCAGTGGGAGCATGTAATAGTTTCCTTCTCAAAAAATTACCGGAAATTTCTAAGTGAGAAAGAAATTGTCCTGTGTATTTCTATTACTAGACTGATATTATGAAAAGGAATTATAGTCTATTCAATTACATATATTCTCCTATAATAGAAGCAGTTGTATGTACATATATACATATTACATATATTATCCTATAATGGAAGTGGGTGTATTCCTCTGCCTTGCCAAGATATTAAAAATAAAATAATGTAAACTTCCCCACCAAGATGTGTAAAGCCACTCACTCTCCAGTGTCCTTGCACTTTTGATGGGAAAGCACAGTACAGAGTCACTTACAAAAAATCAGCTCAGCTGGTTTTCAGTGAGCTCCTGAATCTTAACCTGGGTTGTCTGAAACACATGAAGGTCATCAGTTAACCTAGTCAACGTCAAAGAGTTAGAATTTGTCCTTTATAACATATTTAAAAGTACAGATTCCCTTTACCACCGTAATATACATATTATTCTGATAGTATGTAGTTGAACTAAAACTACTATCGCAGCTAAGTTTCATTTAGGCTTTTTTCCCATTTGAAAAGGTAGCTAAAGTTTTAGCATTTTGTGTATTGATTATGTTCCAGCATTGCAATAAATAAAAATAACATTTATTTATTTATTTTTTTACTTCCTAATAGATCTGCAGTTTGATAGATTTTTGATAGACACAGCTGCTTTTAAAATGTTATATTTGGGGGAGTCTCTAAACTTAGATGAATGGTGTAAGTGTAATCAGAATGTATCATAGTTTTGTTTTGTTTGTTTGAGAATAGTTTAGAGTCATGCTTACCTGTTTATTAATGCATCGTGCAATTCTATTTGCACCTGGTTTTACTCTAAGGTGCTCTGAACAATACCACAGCACATAGTCTAATGTGTAGGTGTTGTGGGATGAGATTTGTAGCAGAATGAGCGAGTGAAACAGTTTGAGAAATTTCCTCTGTTCACAGAACACAGTCTTCTCTTCTCACCTGATGGGCCAGGTAGTTTCCAAGAAAGGATGAGTCTTGTTTACTTAGCTTAAGACCAGTTCATATCATGTGTTGGAAGATTACTTTAGCTTTCCCTAGGACGTTCTTAAATTATCTTTTTGCATGTTGGGATTATTGTGGCCACTTTACTTCTAGAGCACATTGGTATCTGTGGTTAAAAGTGTCCTAACCTAGGGTGATTTCAGATGTGACGGCCGGCCGCTTTCACCACGGGCCGTGGGGTGGTTCGGACCACGGCCGGGGGTGAAGGGGCGCGCCAACAGATGTTCGCCCCATTGCCCCCGGTCGTGGTCCATTGCCACGGCCCGTGGTGAAAGAGGCCGGCCGGCGTGTCTAAAGCGGCACACACCCCCAGAGGGGACGGGGCTGTGTGGCGCAGCGTGCTGCTGCACGGCCCCACCCCCTGCTTTCCCCGGCAGCCCTCCCCCCCCTGACAGGCAGCAGCAGCGGCCAGTCTGGCCGCTGCTGCAACCATGGATGGGGGTGAATGCCATTGATCGCGGTGAACGGTAAGTAACCAGACGTTCCCTCATCCATGCCTTCGTCACCTCGAGGCTCGACTACTGCAACACGCTCTACGTGGGGCTTCCCTTGTTCTTGGTTCGGAGGCTGCAGCTGCCCCGTGTTAAGCGGGGGGCCACGATGGAGAGGGCATTCTCGGTAGTGGGACCGCGGTTGTGGAACTCCCTTCCAGAGGAAGCTCGCCAGGCCCCTAGCCTACTAATATTCCGGCAAAACTGTAAGACCTGGCTGTTCGCCCAGGCCTTTGGGAGGGAGGGTGAGTAGCGTGGGGTTTTAGTTCCCCCACCTAATTTTGGTTTTTAGTCTGCCCTGTATTAATTATTTTTATAATATTTATGGTTGTTTTTAAATTGTTTTTATTGTGTTTTATAAAAATTTGTTGGAAGCCGCCCTGAGCTGTGTGGCAAGAGGGGCGGGGTACATTTTTTATAAATAAATAAATAAAATTACTTTCTGTTTACCATGGCCGTGGTGGCCTTTCACCACACTTCTCGACCTCCTCACGTCCGGAGGTCCAGAAGTGTGGTGAATGCAAACACGGGCCGCATTTTGACTGTGGTGCACATCTGGCGGCGAGCCAACAGATGTTCACCACAGTCAAACGCAGCCCGTGTTTGACTGTGGTTCAGCCGGGGTGAATGTCAGACGTGTATCATCTGAAATCACCCTTAGAGAAGGAATAATCTAATACATTTGAAAACATGATTTAAATAGTTTTCCTAATAAGAAATTTCTATTCTGCACAGACTATTGTATAATTTCTACTTACTTACTTTCTCTCTCTCTCTCTCTCTCTCTCTCTCTCTCTCTCATTTAAAAAAAATAAAATAAAGAAAAATGTTTTGCAAGGCCAGCATGAAGCGGATAAAATTTGGAGCAAAGAAGGATTTTATGCTGTTGTCATATTTCTCAGCATCTTTGTCATTTTAGTAACATGCCTGATGGTAAGTTTTGTTGCTTTCCATTCTTCTTTTTACTTACAACAGTCTGAAAGTATCCTTGTGCCTTATTAAAAATAAATAAATCAGAGTTGTAACCAATAAATAACTGATAAGTGCTGCATGGTCACATTGAAATAAGCAACAGAAGTATTTATTGCATCATCTTTACATGTAATGTTTCAACTCTGACATAAAATATTACTAAAGGTAAGCATAACTAATAATGGGCACTTAGCAGAGCATAATAAGAACTGTAATTGAAGCCTCCTCCTAACATGATAGACAGAGAAACTTAAATGAACAGCGTAGTGCAGTCATAGAAACCCTCAAGTTATTAAGCATTTAATGTATTTTGTTTCTTCTGTCTGGTAATTTCATAAACCTCACTCTGGGGTGATATGAATTACATATGGTACTATTATAGTTGCTATGCAACCATATCCTTGTAGCAAAAACAAGAATTTAAAATTTCCAATATTGGAACTACTGTCACACAAAACATGTAGGCAAAGACAAAGAAGTTCTTGTATGGCTATATTTTTCACTAAAATAAATTATACTTTGTCTTCTGACACTTTATTTATTTATTTATTTATTTATTTATAATAAAATGTATATGTCGCCCCCTCCTGCCTCAGGCATCTCGGGGCATTAAAAAAAATAATTAAACATTAAAAACAAACAACAATAATTACAATTTAAAACAATATAAAACCCCACCCCCTACCCTAACTCAACCTACCCACCCCATCTCCCTTGGGAAAGGCCTGGTGGAACAGCCAGGTCTTACATTGTCTGCGAAAAGAGGGGAGGCCAGCAGCCAAGTGGATCTACAACGGGAGGAAGTTCCACAGCCGTGGCACAGCCACGGAGAACGCCCTCCTTACAGCAGACACCTGGGGAACCCCGAGGAGGGCGCCCCCAGACGACCACAGGGGTTGATCCAGGACCCGGAGGGTGAGGTGGTCCTGCCGATAGGCGGGGCCCAAGCTGTTTAGGGCTTTAAAGGTCAACACCTTTGAGTCAAAGAGGGGCAGCGAGAAAGTTAATTGTAATTAATTGTAATATCAATGTTCAGTCCCAAACATGGGTACTAAATATATTCCATATTTGGCAACATAGGGTGTTTTCAGACGTGACAAGATCACAGTGAACCACGCTGAATACCTACATGTGGTCACTGTGCCCTGCACGTCTGTTCGGCAGCCACCAGATGTTCGCCACACTGAATACCCACATGGGGTCAATTTCAACCACGCTTCCCGGGCTCCCGGCGCAAAAATCCACAGAAGCGTGGTGAAAGTGATTCCAGGCGGGCATCAAAAAAAGTAACGTCTGGTCGGCTATCACGGCCCGGAATCCCCGACGGGATTTGATTCTCAACAAAGTATGATTAATACTTTAAAAATATTTGACCAGTTCTCATAGATACCATGGTTCAGGCAAAAAAAGATTGGACCAATGCCAATAGTATGTGTGGTTGTCCCCAATGGCATTCCGGGCCATGGTGAACTCGGCCAGACGCTGCGGCAGCATTCGCCTAGCCACCCGCCCGTCTTCCCAGAGGGCAGGCGGCGAGGGAGCGTGGAGTGGGCGGGGCCATGCGGCCTCACGTTGCTGCGTGTGGCCCCGCCCCCTCCCTGATTCCCCACTGGGATCCCTGGCACGTCTGTTTGCCGTGCCTGGGTGATCCCGGCAGGGAATCTCTGGGTTGTTTTTGGGATGGGACGAAGCCGCCCCGTCACGAAGGAAAACACCCATATATAGTGCTGCAAAACATATTGTATAAAATATTAATAAGATATAGCTGCTGGGCATTGGGCCTTTGAATGCAGAAAGCAGAATGAACATCTTTGATGCCCCCTCAAACAAATGAGACTTAGCAGCACTTAAATGGCACTGAATGCCTTTAATAAGAACCATGACTTGTGCATTTACCTGCAACATCATTGAAGATGATAGATAACTTTGGGTCCCTCTGGTGGCTAGTCAGTAAATTTGTTGCTGAAGAGTACAAACCTCCTTACTTACGAGCATCTATTATATATGAACTCTAGTCTAAACTAATGTGAACAGCACTTAACAGCAACCAATGCAAAGTGGCACCTTTGTTAATGTTACCACAAAATTATTACCACAGAAAAGCAAGGCAGCACCTTTGTTAATGTTACCACAGAATTATTATTGAAAATTAATATTAAATCTTGCAATTTTTTTTATCTCTACTGGGTTTTACAAACCACCATCTTTAATAACATAGTTTTTACACTGCCACTAATCTGTACATTAGCAGCCTTCATACTTTGTTTTACGTTCTGTTTTACTGGAATTTAGTACTGAACCAGTACTAAGAAAATAAATATCTGACCTAGAATATAATTCCTGCTATGCAACACATTGTAAAATACAGGTTTTTAAATTACAGAAGTATTTGTGCTAAATCCAGTACTACAAACGGCACCATGTGCGCAACTATTAGGAGTTCTTTATGTTAGTAGTTCCCAATATTTTTATTGCATGACCCCATTTGAGTCTTGTAATCCTGTGACCCCTTGGCAGTAAAATGCATTTTATTTTATATGGATTTCTAACACACTCTTCTCTGAAGACACAGCGTCTGTAGAATATATATTATAATATATATTATATAAAAATATATACATTAAAATATTATCATATATAATGAGAGATAAAATATATAAAAATAAAACAGCGTAAAATGATAAGCCGGATAAAATTTCCATTAAAAGAACTCCGCAGAGTCTATCCCCGCCTGCTAAGCACTTGGCTAAATAAATAGGTCTGGAAGATGCTCAGACTCAGACATGTCGCAGATGTATCAAATAGATGTATCAGGATCAATGGCTGAGTCTGCAAGTGGTGTGACCCCATTTGGATTCCTGACCCAGAGTATCTTTTGTGCCCCCTAATCTTTACTTTATGTATTTGGGTACTCATATGACTGTTATCCATAAGTGACATGGTAAGAAAGCTATTTTTATTAATCTGAAGTTTGAGAGTCCATTTTTTTTTTCATGCAAAAGCTCTAGTATTTATGAGCTAGAAGCCTAGACCGAGCTTCCTTCCTGGCCCTTTCTCCTCTCATAATACAACACTAATTTATATCTCTCCTGTAACCTGGTTCTTTCTCATTTATTCCACTCATCATCATACCAAAGTTGTCCTCAGTGCAGTATCTGATATCCTTGGGTGCTTACAGATGTTAGCTACACGTTTCAGGTTGGGAACACACAGCTAACATAATATCTGTTAATATTCAGCTACTCATTTTCCTTACGTTGTGGGCCTGAGTTTCTTTCAGGTTCACATTGTGGGTAGAGCTAAGACGAGAGCAAGTGCTCCCATTCCAAAGGGCAATACCAACCTTTAGGGAGTGCTTCCGAGTGTCCGTCAGTACTTCATCGGTTTCCGGTGATTCCACACTTCTGCAATTTTTTGTCATTTTCATCACTTTCCAGGACTTTTATCACTGTTTGTCACTTTCTGGGACTTTTTGCCACTTTCTGGTAATTTTGCGGCACTTTTATGGCAATTTCCAGCACTTCCCCGATGCTTAGCTGGCACATTTTCATCTCTACAGCCCCCGAGTGTGCACGTGGGGCACACATGGGACTTGGGACTGGCCTGTAGCAGCCCTGTTCAACTTGCAAAAAAATAACAGAAAATGGTGAAAACAGTAAGTTTCCACATTGCATGAAATTAAGCGAACGCCCTGCTTTCGACAGAAAGAGAACGGTGAGACAGCCATGCAGCTACCACGCCTGTTGTCACTGATGTTTTCAGGGACCTATCACCACTCCCACTCCCTGGAGCCTGCCACAGCACCACTGTTCCCAAGTCCCTTCCAACCTTGCCTCTGATACCAGCCTATTGGATAGCTCCCACATGTTCAAGTGGCTACCGAGTAGCTGGCATTGAGTCTGGTCAACCCAGTACATTTTCAGGATTACCTGAACATTTACTGGGTATATTAATATCTAATAACATCCCTTGTGTTTCATGAGAGATTCACCCTCCTCAGCAGAGGGTGGGAAATGTTAAGCCCTGACTGTAATGGGCAGCTTGAATTTCCACTGGCCACAATTCCAAACCCTTCTGTGTTGAATCCATGCAGGATCCACGTGGGTCTCACGTGGATTCTGCACTGTACAGTGCATTCCCAATGGACATGTGCGTGGGTTGCGTGCATGTGCACGCGTGTGGGTTTTGCAAAGGATCTACAGGGCATGGGATTGGCCCCACCGAGGAGTTCTACATGTCCTATACAATTGACTAATTGAGTGCAGCTGCATGAAGATTTTATTCTAAAGATAAGAGATAGCTTTGCTTTTCTATTTTTAGTAGTTCTCAATAATAATCCATTAATGACTTTAATAAATAACATGCAATAACTGATAGAATTGTTTGAAATATTAATAATTCTTATGAATTCATCTTTTTGTATGACAAATATTTAAAATATCTTCCATATTTTTAAAAAGCATTGTTTGCTCATAAGCATTTGTCAGATGGTATGGATGACTAGTTTTCCAGCAACCGTTTGTAAACTGCAGTTTGGTGTTGTTTGCAGCATGATGTCACTTAAATCAAATTACATAATTTCTACTCCTTGATTTAACAAGGGAAGCTGTAAGTGGGAGGATTTTGAGTGAGGCAATGCCTTTTGCCAGTCTTAATTTTCACTTTACTATTTGTGCTAAAATTTGCAATTGCTTATAAAATTGGGCCCCTTTATCAAATTGTCCTGTAATTTGGCAGAGATGACTGGGGGTGTTTTCAGATGTTACGGGGCCACTTGGCCCCGTACCAAAAACAACCCTTTCATTCCCCGCCGGGGTCACCCCGTCATGCCATATTAGACGTGCCGGGGGGATCCTGGTGGGGAATCTGGGAGGGGGCGGGGCCATGCGGTGCAACGTGCGGCCGCACAGCCCCGCCCCCTCCACGCACCCCGCCGCCCGCCCTCCAGGGAGACGGGCGGGTAGTGGGGCCACTGCGGCCGCCGCGTCGGGCCAGATGTGCCATGGCCCGGGATCCCGCCGGGGATCCCGGGCCGTGGCAACCGGTCAGACGTTACTTTTTTTTGGTCCCCGCTGGGGATCTTTTTGACCACGCTTCCCTGGACATTCCCCCGGCTAGCCCGGGAAGCGTGGTTCAAATTGACCCCATGCGGGTATTGACCGTGGCGAACATCTGGCGGCCGCCAAACAGACGTTCGAGGCACAGTGACCACAGGTGGGTATTCACTGTGGTTCACTGTGATCTCATAACATCTGAAAATACCCAAGGAAGGTGTGGGATACATTCCTCTGTCACAGTGCTGCAGGATGTGATTGTAATGATAACTGACCAGCCTGTATGAGTAAACAGTGTCTCCTGATTTCTGGGATGCTATCCCCAAAGTCCCAGTTATGTCCCTTCTATGCCCACCTCAGGGCTGCCCTATGCCTGCCTCGAACGCGCCACCGATTGGTCCTGTAAAGCTAAAAGCATGCAGTAATTGGCCAGTGAATGTGTCTGTCAGTCTGTTGGGTTGCTCCCCATCCTCCCTCCTACAGCCTCCCTCCCCCTGCCATGCCAGGTGCCTACCTCTGACTGGCACTGCATGTGCTGCTATTTATCTGAATAATGGTCTTCAAGGGGACAACTTCAATTGCTTATAAAATTGGGCCCCTTTACTACGTTGTCCTGTAGTTTGACAGAGATGACAAGGAGGGTGTGGGATACATTCCTGCCAAATATCTTGTAAACAGGATGGAATATAAAAATGTTACAGCCAGAAATGCATTTCCAATCTTTCTGCAATTTGGCAGGATTGGTAATTTTGTGGAGGGACATATTTGTCCCAGGTTTCATGTAAATTAGATGGAGGGTAAAGAAGTTGTAGCCAGGAATGTCTATGCAGCTTTTCTTAAAATCACAACATTTAATTGCTTATAAAATCAGTTCCCTTTATCTAATATTTCCCATGTTTGGTACACATAGTGCCTTCTGTTGGGGGTACAATCTCCCCAAGTTCCATCAATTTGAATAAGAACCAAAAAACTTATAGCCAGAAATACATTTTTCATTTTTTCCCCATTATTTCAAAAACAAAAAATATTTTTGTTTTTGTTATTATTATATTTTGTTTTTCTTATCATAATAACAAAAACAAATTGAACACTCCTATGGTATGATGTATTAGTAGGTACGACACTAAAGACCTTATGAAGAAAGTGCAAATGAAGTATCATTGCGTAGAGAAAATGAATTCCATAATAAAGAAATATATAAGAAATTCCAGCACCGTAGGTAGCCAACATTGAGTCTTTCTCCTATTTATATACATTGAAGAGTTTGGGCCAGAGAAATTACTGACATCGCTCATCTTAAATAATATCTAGATAGATCAATATTCCCAGTTTGCATTAATAGGGCACAATTCTCCACCGATTGAAATCAATAGAAAACTCTTTTTGACCTTAATGGCAGAGGATTGCACTTTTAGTCAAGCTAATATATTCCAATCCAGGCATGGGCAAAGTTCCCAAGCTGAAGAGCCACATACCAAAACGTTCATATCACCAAGAGCCACAAGACACATTGCACTGATCACAGTGTAACTTCCCCCTTCTCCCCTCCCTCCCCCAGTGTTTTGGTTCCTTTGTGATGTGACAAGTTTGGGCAACAGCAATAGTGATGTAGGGCACACTCTTTGTACTCCCATGTCCCCCAGAAAGTGGGGGTGGGGAGGGTAAGAGAGCAGAAACATCATCTCTACTTCCCTTGCTCCTGAGGGGAGCTGCATGGACATGCCTCCAGGTAGCCACTTCTCTTTGGTAGAGAAGATTGAAAACCACCCAGAAATGCACTTTTACTTGATTCAAGGTCCATTCACATGTCGTGTCCACGTGCACAGACCAAACCTACCCTGCACATGCACGCACTGTGTGCACTCATTTGTGTCATAGCTGATGTCCACCGCTGAAGCCCTGCCTCTCCCTATGCCAGATGGCAGAGCAGTCGAGCAGCAGAGGTTTTCAACCAGGTCACTGTGCACGCACACACAGTGTGCATTCACACTCAGGGCAGGTTTGGCCTGCACTCATGCAGATCTTGGATCAGGGCATCTCTCACTTCCATAAGCAAATAAAAACAGCTGAAATTTACAAACATTTACAGTAGGGGTGGGACTATCCGTATCGGAGTAATCTGATAATGCCAATAATAGCAGTATCGGATTAATTTGATAATACCGATAATTATCTGTATCAACAATATCAGATTTTTAGCATTGCTGATTTTACTGGATTTTTTACATCAACGCCATTTAGCAATGGGCACAATGTTAAAAATCCAATAAAATTGGTAATGTTAAAAATCCAAAATTCCTATAACGGTAAATCAGATATCGGGAGATCCAATACCAGTAAATCTGATATCCAGTAATCCCCCTGGAGTCCCACTCCTAATTTACAGTACAAACCAGCAGCAGTTTAGTGCCAGTGCTAGCCTTTAGCACCAGCAGGAGTCCCACTGATGTGTACCAGAGGACTATGAAGACAGAGGACTGCCAGAGCACTGTGCAGCCTTAGTTCATATTGCTGAGAAAATAAGACATTTTAAATTGCAAAAGATACTGCAAAATTATTCTATTCCCCTAGCATCTAACGAGATAATGAGTAAAAAGTAATTGTGTTAAGACAAACTCCACTGAAATGAAGCTTATGGTTAGAGACAGATATATCAAAGATTTACAGCACTCTAATATTTTATTACTGCTAATATTTTATTAAAACTTTTCCATAATTGTTTTATATCCCAATATTTGTTTCCACACTGTGGGTCTGTGGCAATTCCCTCCCATTAATTTTAGTTATTGCTTTAATAACACCACTGAAATGATGTTGTTAGTGTTATTACAAAAACTTAGCCAGTAATGATAACTGCAGAACCCCTTATAGCCCAGACCTTTACACACACAAATCAGGGTTTATGCAATGGAAATATTTATCCTTTGGTTGAAAAACTCCATGCCATTAAATGTAGATTTTTCTAGAAATTATTGGTATTACATATATGAATCCATTGTTTTTTTAAAAAAATCTTTTATTGTATTTGGATATTCTTCTTTCTGCTTCTCATAGGTTCTGTACAGACTGAAAGAGAAAATTCAGTTTTCATTGAGACAAGATAAGAAGAAGAAACAAGAAATCCACCTCTCACCCATTCCACTGCAGAGAACTCAATCTGAATATAAGACGGCAAACAGAATGGTCCAACCTGAGCAACCTCCTCAAGTGGTGAATGTCGTAGTAGACCCTCAAAGCCAATGCGCTCCTGAGATCAAGCCTCCACTATCTGCCAGTCCATCACCTTTCAAAATGAAACCTGTGGGGCTCCAAGAAAGGTAGGATAGCGCCTGAGTGCGTTCTGTATTAACTGTCTCATTTTAAGATTTTACAAAACGTTTTAATGAAATAGTCACCTCCCTCTACTGTGAAAACAAAGGCTTTAATTTACCTTTGTACTTCCAAACATTAAATTCTCAGACTATATATCCCTGGTCAGGAACAGTACATTAAAGGGTTAATTTAAAGGCTTCCTTCCTACTCATCCAGAGTTTGTTTGGCAATCTTGCAGCAATGGTGAGAATGGAAAGGCATGTGGAAAGAGGCTTCTAGGTACCCAATGTTGAGAAACTGCCAGGAAGACCACCCAGCACAGCTGGAAGAATCAGAGGCTAGTTCCCCTTTCCAGTATAGGAAAGGGATAATACCTGAAAGAAGAGTGCCTAGAGATGTAAGTCTGGGGGATGTGCAGCTAGATAGCTGAGGAACATCCGTGAGAAGCAATCATTCATGGTCAGAGGACCCTGGTCCAGAAGCCCTGAATTGAGAGGGAGAAGTACTCTTCTACCAGTCCTGGCAGAAGAGGAAGAAGGGACTGGATGTTGCTGAGATAGGGAGGAGGACAGACCAGCAGAAGTTACTGAGATGCTGACAAAAGAGACTGGGACTACTGTAGAGATAAGACTCTTAACTTCTTGTGTTTCCCTGAGAGGGTTGTACTGATGGGGGGGCGGGGTGTACATGAGCTGTATATAAACTGAATCCGGCTGGTGGAAAAGTAGCTGAGTGCTTGATTTCTGTGTGAGTGAAAGTTGGGGATCTGGGTCTGCAAAATGTCATGACAGGCAGAGCCAACCTCTTGTACCCTCATTTGGGAATTTATTCCTCTGTGAGATATTTTTCTTTCTCTGTAGATGTTAGGGTTGGGCCCTGGGTGTGATTTTTGTATTTTTCATCTCAATCTACTGCCATGGTTGAATGTTTCTTTATCATAAGTCAGCTCTTCCTGATTGTCATGGTTTAGTCAAAGTTCATCATCCTGGAAAACAGGAGGGATGTGAAGAACTGTACAGGCACAATGCTGCAGCTTAAAACTGCTCATTCTTTCTAAATGTGAACAGGCACCAACATCTGTCATAATAAACCCCTGCTGGAAAGCCACATAATTTCTTGCCTTCTGGTTGCAGGCATCTTTCATAAATCATCAGCTGTCTGAATAACAAGCCCATACCATGGTGTATATGAACCCATCTAAGAGATAAAAGAAAGGAAAAAAACACAATGCAAATACAAAGAAGAATTGAAATAAGAAGTAAACCTAGTATAATTTTTCCCTAGGAACATAATTGATTTATAAATAAGTGATTTGTGTTGGACAATGTGTTCCAAGTGATAGATTTTTATCAAACGGCCGGTCTGAAATGGAGAGACCCTAATTAGAGTGTCCAAAATAACCAGTACTATTTTCTCCACAAATATGGAAGGCTCTATTGCCAACTCTGCAATAAAATATGCAGTAATTCACTCTGGACATAAGACCAACGTGTCAAGTAGGCAAGTAAATGGGGTAGTATCCTATATTTTGGTGGTGCCTTTCATCCCAAAGAGTTCCCAAACACTTCACAAGCTACAAACATACAGGGGTCATATGGCTAATTCATAGAACTTGGCCAGAGGGGAGGCAAGGATGGCATTTGAAGCCAAAGAAAAGTTTCAGGAGACAAGAACTGTAATCGGGAATAGACGATGAGCTGAATTTATAATGTTGGAATGTGCAACAGTCACAAGTAAAAGTCCATTGCAAGCCCCTGCAAGCTTAATATGGGGCTTGTCCAGTAGGGGGAGGGTCAGGGGATGAAACAGTGGGGTTTTTTTCTCTCCTTGTCTTCTCTCTCTGTCCTTCATCTTGTCCCATGCAGTTTGTAGAGTATGGAACCATGTTTTCTGAGCTCTTAGTAAAATTCTGTTTTGAAGAAACTTCTGCTGTGTGTTGTTGAACAGAAAGCTAACTCTACAATAGGTTATGGGCCCAGAACATCTTCAAGGTAATTTTGAAGACTAGAAGCAGACCAGAAGGAGTGCAGACTGTGAAAGAAAACTCCCAGACAGAGAGGCCTACTGACTGTGAGTAAGAAGGCCTGTCTCTTATACACATCTAGATGTGTATAAGAGACAGATCTATGGGAGGTGATTGCCATGAACAGACCAGCAGCAAATCACGAGGAATGGGATAAAAAGGACAGGTTAGCAAAGGCTACAATAAATATATTGGTAGAAGATGACCAGCTAATCCATATAAGAAGTGAGACCACAGCAAGAGGCATGTGGATTGCATTGCAAAACTTGCATGAGAGAACTAGCCTGAATAGCAAGCTGTTTCTACTGAGGAAACAATACAAAATGAGGCTAAGCAAAGAATGTGAAATGCAGGAGCATATAAATGCCATGTTAGAAGTAGTGGCACCACTGCATGGCATTGGAGAAGGTATGAAGGACAGCCATGTGGTAGCCCTACTCCTCTGCATCCTGCCTGAATCTTACAGTATCCTCATCAATGCCCTGGAGACAAAGCCAGAGGCTGAACTGAAGCTGGAATTTGTTAAAGGTAGACTTGCGGATGAATTTGAGCGCAGAAAGGAGAACCTGCAGAATGATCTAAAGCAGGGTAATGAGACTGCACTGAAAACCTCAGACAAAGCTCCTAAGAGTTCCCTCTTAGGAACCAGAGTATGCTTCAGATGCAAAAAGAAAAACTGCTATATATGAAAAGCAGAACAGCAGAAACTGTCTCCACAAACACCTAAGCAGAGGGCTAAAGTCACAAATAGCAACACAGTCGCTCAACAATGGAGTGGGTGCTTCAGAACAACGCAAGACAGTTCATCCCAAAATTGGTGTGTAGACTCTGGGGCAATGAGCCACATGACTAGCGATAAAGGATTCTTTACAGGACTGGATCTGAGCAGTAAAGAAAGGATCTACCTTGCAGATGGGAGAAGCATCAACATGGAAGGAATTGGACAAGGATTCGTGTACTGCAGCCAGTCACAGGGAGGCACACTGACCATACCCATGAAAGATGTGCTCTATGTGCCCAACCTAGAAGGGGGACTCCTGTTTGTGAGGTGTCTGGCAGCGAGGGGGCTCACCATCCATTTCCAGGCAGACGAATGCACAGTTCAAAGTGGGACAAATGTACTGGCAGGAGCCACTGCAGATGAGCACCTGTACCATCTGAGCACAGCGAAAAAACAGGCAAAGCTCACTGCGCACAAGCCACACAATGACTGCATCCACCTGTGGCATAGGCCTCCCAGACAGCATCAAGGAAATGCACGGACAACTGTTGACCCAAAGATCTTAAGGTATCAACTGTTCCGTGATCATGAAATGCGACTTGCATCAAAGCCAAAGCCACAAGGACTATGCTTCCTGAGAAAAGTCAGACTAGAGCCATGAAACCACTTGATCTTGTACACAGTGACGTCTGCGGCCCTATGAAGGTTTCCACGCACAGACAGAATAACCATTAGTAACAGTATGATCTTGGTGGAAAACTCAAGTGACAGTGTGATGAGGTCCAGGCGAAGGAGAACAATCAACCACGGATGAAACCACTGAAAGGGGGGGTATCCTCTGAACAAATGGTCGAAATCGGCACTAAGATAACAGAAGTTCAGGAACAGACACAGCCTGCTGCTGATGCTGAGCCAAGGCAGTCAATGAGGTCTAACAAAGGCATTCCCCTACTCATCTGTCCTACAAAGTCAGCACCAGTAAATTGTCAGAGCCAGAATCCTGGGAGGACATTTCGCAAATGTCAGAAGAGAAAGCGGAAAAATGGGTAAGAGCGGCTGAAGAAGAAGTAAAGTCCATGCAGGACAACGCGACGTGGACACTTATTCCACTGCCTGCAGGGAGAAAGACTATAGGTTGTAAATGGACATTTAAAATAAAGTACAATGCGCAGGGAAATATTGAACAGTACAAGGCTCAACTTGTCATGAAAGGATACTCCCAGAAGTATGGAGAAGACTACGAAGAAACATTTGCACCTGTAAAGTACAGCTGCCGGAAAAGGAATGCAAGTCAAGCATATGGATGTGAAAACAGCATTCCTAAATAGTGAGTTGAAGAAAGATATTTACATGGACCAACCACCAGGGTTTGCAGATGTTGAAAGGCCGGATCTTGTATGCAAACTGCACAAAAGCATATATGGCCTTAAGCAGGCTGCTAGAGCATGGAACACTAAAATAAACAAGGTGCTCATGAGGGAACATTTTACCAGGAGCAAAGCAGATCCCTGCTTATATGGAAAGAGACTAAGGGACAGATGGATCTTTGTATTAATTTATGTCTTTGACCTTATCGTATGCTTTGAGCAAGAAGGGGACGAGTGCAAAACAATGAGAGCTCTAAATCAGGAATTTGAAACTAAGGACCTGGGTAACCTAACGCACTACCTTGGAATACAAATTGAAAGAGAAGTCGATGGAAGCTATCTTTTCAACCAAAGACAGGCAATAGAAGCGATGGCAGAAAGTTTCGACATGGGGGGTGCGAAGGCAGCAAATACCCCTATGGAAACCAGCTACCCAAAGGAGATCAAAGAACCGAGCTTATTGCTGCCAGACAATAAGCAATACAGAAAGGCAATAGGAGAGCTCTTGTACATTGCCACAGTCACAAGGCCTGACGTTGTGCTGGCAATAAGTATACTGTGTAGACAAGTCTCAGCCTCAACCCAAAGGAATTGGAATGCAGTGAAGAGGGTCTTACGGTACCTGAAAGGGACTGTGCACCTCAAGCTACGGCTCCCAGCAACTTCCGTATCAGACCTGATAGGGTACGTGAACACAGATTGGGCTGGAGACCATTCGGACCGAAAATCTACCAGTGGGTACCTATTTTTGCTTGGTGGAGGACCCATCAGCTGGTGCAGTAGGAAACAAACCTCTGTGACACTTTCCTCGACGGAGGCAGAGTACATGGCAGCGGCACATGTCAGCTAAGAAGTTATCTGGTTGTGACAGCTTCTGAACGATCTGGGGCAAATAGTGGACAGACTAATGCCGATCCTGGAGGACAACCAAAAATGTATAGCGCTGGCGCAAACAGAAAGAATCAACCCCAGAACCAAGCACATTGATGTTAAATATCATTTCCTGAAAGACTCACAGGAGCAAGGACTCCTAGATCTGCAATACTGTCCTACAAAGGATATGACAGCAGATGTGTTAACGAAGCCACTAGCAGGGGAACGCCATCGCAAGCTATTCAGAAGAATGAACCTAGTGGGTTTGATTAGTGACTGTTGAGAAGGGGTGTTGGATTGTGCAACAGTTACAAGTAGAAGCCCATTGCAAGCCCTGCAAGCTTAACATGGGGCTTGTCCAGTAGGAGGAGGGTCAAGGGATGAAACAGTTTTTTCCTCCTTCTTGTCTCCTCTCTTTTTCTCTCCCTGTCCTCCATCTTGTCCCATGCAGTCTTTACAGTATGGAAGCATGTCTTCTGAGCTCTTAGTAAAGTTCTGTTTTGAAGAAACTTCTACTGTGTGTTATTGAACACAAAGCTAACTCTACAATAGGGCCCCTCATATCTCGGGGACCGACTCGCCCTCTGTGCCTCAGAGCGATCCCTTCGGTCCACCGGGGGCGCCTTTCTGGAGGTCCCCGTGTAAGACGGGGGGCCACAATGGAGAGGGCGTTCTCGGTGACTGGGCCGCGGTTGTGGAATACCCTCCCAGAGGAGGCTTGCCTGGCCCTGGGCCTCTTGGCCTTTCGACGTATTTGTAAGACTTGACTGTTCGCCCAGGCCTTCGGAGGGGAGGGTGGGGTGGTGGGTTAATTTTTGTGGGGGGTGTTTTAAATTTCTTTTATGTTTAAAAATTGTTTTTTAAAACTGTTTTATATTGTGTTGGAAGCCGCCCCGAGATGCCGTGGACATGGGGGGCGGCATATAAATGTAACAAAATAAATAAATAAATAAATAGCTGGTCATCCAATGTCAGGGAAGGAGACATATCAAGCTGAGTCAGTAGTGGAGTGGTCTGATGGCAATTCAGGAGCCACAGTCATAAGCTATAGACCAGAGCAAAGTTCAGAATCACACCAACCCATCAAAGTGAGGGTGGGAACGGAGGATGGAAGCCGGTGCAGGTGGGCTAGGAGCAGAGATGGATCAGGAGTGCTTTAGCAATATGTGGATCAGTAAGCAGGCCAGGAGCTACAATATTGAGTTTTGTTCCTATGACAATCATTTCATTTTATTTTTATGTCCCACCCTTCTTTGCAGGCTCGGATGACTCACAGTATACAAAAATACAAAATCCAGCTAAAGCAAAACCATTCCCATCCTTACATTCCAAATCCTATCCCTGCCCACTAAAAGCTCTGCCAAATAATTAAGCCTTATGTTGCCTTCTGAAAATGCACAGGCTTGGGCTTTGGTGAATATCTCGGGAAAGGGAATTCCAAAGTATTAATTTCATGTGTTAATTGCTATCCAACACCTTCCTCCTTCCCATGCAATGTGCCATTGGGTTGGGGGGAGCGGGAGACCTCCTGTGCACAAAGTCACTACACCCCACCAAAGTCCTAAAAAGTCAGATTTACCTTGCATGTTGCACAGTCACACTGCGATTGTGTATGATATTACTGCACAAATAATGGAGTTATTTTTTGCATGTTAAATTAACTTTGAAATCTATGTCAGATACATCTTTTTTGATTAACTGGTTAATCTTTTTTGATTAACTCTGTGGAGCACCTATTAAAGGCCAAGCAAAAGACATGACACAGAAAAATGAAGCGCTGTCACCCATGTGACACTTTACTGGTTTAGCATTGTGTCCAGGAATGTCCCATAAATGATCTGGCAACCCTAAATGTCTCTAATAAAATAGATGTAACCTAAGTTGAGACCCTGTCCTACACCATTTCTTGTGCACATTATACTGTTTTCAGGTGATTCATCCTCTGATATTATCATGATCCTAAATCGTTGATACATGTATTATCAATGGTGGTAAATGAAGAGGGGACAAAAGAAACTGCCTGACTACTTTAACTGTCGTTCGTTGTATTGAAGAATTACAGAGCTTTACATCCAGTTAATAGAATTTGTCTGGGCCACTCCTTCATTAGCTACCATGCATCCTAGCAGCTCTGCTATTTATTAGGAATATTTTGTAATCCTCTAAATTTAAATTCAGTAAATATTAAAACATGCATAATATGAATGTTACAGCTAAGCTACTTAATAGATACTGCAGTGATGATGATTACTCAGTTTAGCCATCAAGTTATTGGATGATAGAAGAGTGACATCTAGAGGAGAAAGAAAGCATTGTCAGTATATTTGGACTTCATTAATGAAAAGGAAAAGAGATTTGTTTGTGTCTTGAGCACCACCGTTTTCTGGGAAGATGAGACACCTTCTTGCATCTGTTTTATTGGCTTTGTGATTCTGTTTTATTTAAGCACCTCCTTATTGCATTTAAATAGGTCCTTCAATACAGATTCAGCTACAGTGTTCGACTTTATCTTTTGTTTTGAGTTTGATATGACAGCTTAAAATTACTGTCATGATCCCAACAGCCACTGTAAATTAAGAGTTAACTTTCTAGCACTTTTGTACTTCCTTCCTCCAGGCTCTGATATTAATGAATGTTCCACCCACATACAGCATGTAGTGTGTTCCTACATGTTATTTCCCCATACCAAGTAGGCAAAAAGAAGTTAGTAGTTATTCAGAAAGAGATAGAGAATAAAAACAGAAATGTAAAAATGCTGTGTTAGAAATCTGATACGACCACACCTTTAATATTGGGTACAGTTCTGGTCACCCCATCTCAAAGAAAGCATATTATAACTGCAAAAGGTACAAAGAAAGGCAACAAAAATAATCTGGGGTATGGAATGGCTTCCATATGAGAAGAGGCTAGTCAGATTAGGGCTCTTCGTCATGGAAAAGAGACAACTGAGAGGGGTTGTGATATCAGTTTATAAACTCATGAACGGCATGAAACAAATAAATAGGGAGTTGTTGTTTAACCTCTCAAATAACACCAGAACAAGGAGACACACTATGAAACTACTAGCAGCAGATTTAAAACGAGTAAAAGGAAGTACCTTTTCACTCAGTGCACAATTAACCTGTGGGACCTGTTGCTGGAGGTTGTTGTGAAAATCATCGACACAGTTGGGTTCAAACAAGGACTGGATAAAATTCTGGAGGATAGGTTGATAAATGACTATTAGTCCAGTAGATCAGGGGATGCAACCTCTGATTGTGAGGAGCTGTGAGCGAACAGCAAGGAATGGATTACCCCATGGTGAGCTGCTGTGAAGTGACGGAAGGTGGCTACTAGGGATGGGCGAACGCGGTTCGGAAGTTCAGAGTTCGGCCTGAACTCAGCCTGCTTGGACGACCGAACCCGAATCCAAACATGAACTGACCAAACCAAACTCAATTCCGAATGTCGAAATGACCGAACAGTTCGGTCAGTTCAGATCGCGTTTGGGTGAGTTCGGGTGGGGAAAAAAGGGTCACTGGAAGGTCAAACATGACAGGGAGGGGTAGTCAGCTGAGGAGCAGACTTCCAGGCACCAGGGGTGGAGAGACTTGCAAGAAACAAAACTATCTGCCTCCCCCCTTCCCAACACCTTCTGAGCTAGTCACTGTTCCTGAACAGCAGGCGTT
>QEPC01006720.1:2902549-2915749 GCA_003113815.1 Sphenodon punctatus | reverse complement strand
ATCAGCTCCTTTGGCAACTACATAGACTTTATGTTGCTTCTATTGAGAACATGTCTCAGAAGCAGCCTTCCTATGAATATGCTGCCAGTGACCTTTTTTCAAATTTTCCAGCAAGCACCTTCATGATTGTTCTCAATCGAAGACACTCAGTGTTTTCAGATGAGACGTTACCCTGGATGTGCACCCATTAGCCAAATCTGTAAAATAAATAAAATAAAATCTCCAGCTGCCCGTCTGAAGGTGGCACAGCTGGATGTGCCACAGAGTACCCATTCTCAGCCATTTATAATGCCATGCCAGGAAAGGTGGAGTGCGTCATGCAGGGCAAGCCAAATAAAATTGTGACAACAGACAGCCATGTGACCCTTACCTGTCTGAATGGCTGCAGCCAGCCACAACAGCAGACAGGTCTGACAGTACCATACAGCAGTGGTTTTCCACTTTTTTTCATTTGTGGACCCCTAAAAAGCTTCCTCCGGGAGGGAGTTCCAAAGGCACGGCTCGGCCACCGAGAATGCCCTCTCCATTGTGGCCCCCCGTTTAACGCGGGGGACCTCCAAGAAGGCACCCCTGGCAGACCGAAGGAGCTGCTCTGGGGCACGGAGAGTGAGGCGGTCCCTGAGGTATGAGGGGCCCAGACCATGAAGGGCCTTATAGATCAACACCAAAACCTTGAACCTGGCTCGGCACACTATTGGCAACCAGTGCAGAGTACGGAGCACAGGTGCTATGTGCTCCCGACGACCCGTCGGGTTATTGAATGGGTGGTGACTCAGCAGCTCGCATCTAGATAGCCTCAGCTTCCTAGATCCCTTCCAGTCTGGCTTCTGCCCAGAGTATGGCACTGAGACTGCACTTGTGGCCTTGGTCAACGACCTGCACCAGAAGATGGACCAGGGACATTCAACCTTACTGGTCCTATTGAATCTCTCAGCTACTTTTGACACGGTTGATCATGGGCTGTTGGTGACTCGCTTAGGGACCGGGTAGGATTGGGTGGGACGGTTCTACAATGGTTCCGTTCCACCTAGCTGGTAGGACCCAACAGGTGGTGCTGGGGGATAAGCCATCTTCCCCCCCCCCCATAACCTCTCATGTGGTGTCCCACAAGGTTCTATTCTGTCCCCACTCTTGTTCAACATGTACATGCAGTCATTAGGCGAGGTCGTGAGGCGGTTCAGTGAGTTGTCATCAATATGCTGATGACACTCAGCTGTACCTTTCATTTTCATTGGACCCAGGCCCAGCAGTCTCTGTGCTTTCCCAATGTTTGACAGTTGTGGGGGACTGGATGAGACAGAGCTGACTGAAGCTGAATCCTGACAAGATGGAGGTAATTTTGGTGGGGAGAGCGGCAGGTGTGACTTCCCTCATCATTGATGGTGTTTGGCCCCCGCTGGTCTCCCAGGTGCAGAGTCTAGGGGTGCTCCTGGATTCCTGGCTCCGCTTGGTTATCCAGGTGGAGACAGTGGTGAAGGGGGCTTTCCACCAGTTATATCTGGTTCGGCAGCTTTGGTCTTATGTCTTAGACTCCAACCTGGCTGCCATCATTCTTTTATTTCAAGACTGGACTACTGCAATGTGTTCTACGTGGAGCTACCCCTGGTGATGCTCCGGAGGCTGCATCTGGTGCAGAATGTGGTGGCCCAGCTCCCTACGGAGTCAGGTCGCTGGGAGCACATTACACCAGTGCTTCATTCTCTGCACTGGCTGCCTATTCTCTTCTGGGTCCGATTCAAGTTGTTGGTTCTCACCTTTTAAAGCCCTACACAGCCTCGACCCGACCTCTCTGCGAGACCGCCTCACTCCCCAGGTCCTTGATCGGCCCCTGCAGTCTTCTGGGGGCACCTTCTTGGAGGTCCCCTGAGTAAATTGGGGGGCCACTATGGAGAGGGCGTTCTCGGTGGCCACACCTCAGCTGTGGAACTCCCACTCAGAGGAGGCTCGCCTCGCCCCAGACCTGCTGACTTTTTGTCGGGCTTGTAAAACCTGTCTGTTCCATCAGGCATTTGGTGGAGGGGAGGAGGGGACAGGTTAGAGTGAGTGGGTTTTTGTTTTATGTGTATATTTTTATGACTTCCCCTTAAAGTGGTTTTATGTTTGTATTTTAGATGTTTTATATTTTTGTTTTAAATTGTAAGCCGCTCCGAGCTGCTTTGTGAGTTGTGCGAGGCAGGCGGGAGGGGGAACGACTGCCTGTGTGATGTGTTTCTGTGGCAGCTTTGGGGCAGGCGGAATATGTGTCGGCTGCCTCTGCAGCAACAGTAGCTGCGCTGGGAGCTGCTCATTTGTTTTGTTCCCCACTCAGTCCATGTGTGTGGGTGCTCCATGGCAGAGCCACAGGGTAGTCAGGGACCCCCGCGGCCAACTTGCTTATGTGAAAGCACCCTCTGTTTTCCTTTCTGTTTCCTTCTGTAAGAATTTCAGCAAAAAAACTACTTAGGTAACTGTTCTACTGCAGCATCTGCTTATGATGCTGTTCATAGCCATTGAATTGTTACCTTGTGCTTCCCCTTTTTGTTTGCAGAATCCACCTGTGATCTCTCATTTGATACTTAGATTCTAACCTAATTCTAATTCCTTCGTGGCAGGAGCTATCTCATTTTTGCATGAACCTAACACAGTGCATTCCATGACAATAATGAAACAAGTATTTTGCTATCTTACTAAAAATGTTACCAAATAGTTTGATTTTTTTTTTTTTATTGGATCAACTTCTGTTGATGAGGTTAAGCAAGCTTTTGGGCCACACAGTGTCCTTCCTCAGGCTGTTGACCAGCAAAACTGTGGGCTGAGCAATTACAAGACAGGTATCCTGTCAAAATGATGTTCTCTTTTTGGCATTTGCTCAGAAAATAGTTGTCACTGTTGAGTCTGGCTTGTGTTTCTTCATGTTGAGAAGTTTCCATTTCAAGCCCTTTTCCAACAGACCCTCCCCCCACGGGCTCACCCACGTGTGCAGGTTGGGGAAGGGACGTCCATGGGAACAGCGCAACCGGTGGGGGGGTGCGTGCATGCTCCTGCCCTCCACCCACTGCCCATGCATGGAGCAACGGGCACCAATGGAGGATGCTCTGTGCATGGAGGTGGGTGGGTGGCCGTGGGAATGCCCCCCCCACGCACCACACACCCACCGCGGCACCTACCCATCCTCACACACACCGCGGGGAGCCGCAGCCTGTGGGAAAAGGCCCTCTAACTGCATATTGCAGTGGCTTCCATGGTAGCCTGGAGAGAGTGTATTAGAATATATGGTGCCAGATGAACTTACTCATTCAAATTACTTTGTTGTATGAATGAACATGGCTGAGAATGATATAAACTAGGGGAAGATGATATAAACTAGGGGATAAGGTGCTGGGCTTTGAACTGGGAGACCAGCGTTCAAATTCTCTTGTAGCCATAAACTCTCACTGGGTGTCCATGGGCAAGTCATAATTTCTCAGACTCCATTCCCCATCTTGAAATGGGAATAATAATGATCTGCCTCACATGGAGGTTGTGAGGGTGAACTAGATAAGGGTTGTACAGCAATTTGAATGTGCTAGAATAATGATTGAGTTTTAGTCTACACATGTGCAGACTGACTGCCCTTTTCCAAAATGGCGCCGATGCTGCCAGTGCCATTTTGGAAAAGGGCTGCATATGTGCAGAATGGCCCCTGCAACCATTTGTGCATGCACAGTGATTTTATTTTTATTATTTTTAATAAATAAAACAAAAAATGAAATGAAAACAAATTAAAGTAAATGACAGTCATTGCTTATTCATCCATTTTCGTAACAGTAGTCACAAAAATGAATGGGGCTTCATTTAATTTTTGTAATTAATTAAAATGTCACAAATGGCACACCCCTGACAAATAACAGCTGCAAGTCTACCTGGCCTAGTTTCCTTGCAATTCCCACTTCTCAGTATCATACCAGACCCAACTGTCAGCCACATGAGCTGCAGTTCCTGCTTAAGGTAGAAAGCCTGGTACATGAAATACCCATGATTCAGTTCTCTTGTGTCAACACAGCCAGTGTGTGGAGAGAGCTTCTCCCTGTCTAATATTTTTGCTTAGCCCATATGCTCTTTTGTTTCTGTAAACCCCTAAATACAGATCACACTATTTACAGTAGTATTTAATTAGTCCTTTCATCTAAACATTTCAAAACACTTCCTAGCATGGTGAGGTAGGTACAGTAACGCAATCAGGAAAAACAGAACCTCGCATCTCAATCTCTTCATACCGCAACAGGCAGGGATGGATACAAATCACTAGATGTGGCCACTGGAATATAATATACCGTAAAGTTTGTGTAGCATAAGCATTATCCCTTTGGGTGCTGCTTATTGAACAGTAAAACAGGGTGGAAGATTTTGTATTTTTCCAAGAGCCGCTATCGTTAGTAATTTGTGGAAAGGACACAAACAAGTCTCTCTTGTCTGCGTTTAGAAATCATCTGTGTGACGCTTTCTGCTTTACAGATATAAAGAGCAAGTCAAATAAACAAGAAATTGGCTTTTTTATTATCTTAAGTTTGACAGGGTGTACTAAACGACTCATTTCCCAGATGTTCCTTCCTGTCTTTTCCAAATGGCAACCCCACCAGGAAAGAAGTCATTGTACTGATTGCTTCTTAAGCAATAAAAAAAGAAGTAATTTACTCTTACTGATACTGATTTGCTAGATTGGGTAACACCTAGAGATTGAAGGAAAGGGGGTCTCCAGATTTTAAAGAAGAACTCTAGAAAGTTTGACCTAATGAGCCATAGCTCTTGAGATGGACTTTATGAGACACACTTCTGCTGTGTGGATCTGAGACAAAGCAGGACCACAACCCTCCTTATTTCCAGGTTACACATGCACAATAATAATTGTATATTTTAAGCAGAGAATGGTCACAAAACTGGCTTTCTTCACCTCTACTGATTATACAATACTAGAACTTCTGAAGTTTACAGAAAATTAATGCATGGTTAGGTTATATTTAGGATGACCAGATATGCAAACTTTAAAGGACACATGAGAAATACAGGTTGCAGGGCTTCATTGGCTATAGTGCAGCCCTGCAACCTGTATTTCTCATAAGTGTCCTCTAAAATTTGCATATCTGGCCACCCTAGTTATATTTTATTGCTTTATAAGAAGACTATAGATACTATGACACAGCTTAGCAATATATGTATATCCAGTTACCCAATGCCCTAGTGTAGTTTCAATAGATCATCCCCAAATTGGTTTTGTTTAACTGAATTGTTGAAATTAAACCATTTTGACTAAATTCGCCCCAGGTATAATTCCATGGAAGCTGACAAATGTGAGAAGCAAACACTTAAACAACAAATGATAGTTGTATTGGACAGCAAGCACTCTATAGAGAGCCAGTGTGTTGTAATGGTGAAGTGCCCAGTACTTGGGACTGAGAGGTAGAGGACCACCCCCGTTCAAGTCTCACCTTAGATAAACTTGGGCAAGTCACAATATTCTCTCAGCCTAACCTACCTCACATGGTGGTTATTATTATTATTATTATTATTAAACATTTATAAAGCGCCAGTAGCAACCTGGCGCTGTACAGAACATACAATCAGATGCGGTCCCTGCCTGTGGCTTACAATCTAAAAGACAAGGAGGGGGAGACAAGGAGAGGGGACAGCGGGAGAGACATGGGAGAAGACAAACAAACATTCAGGCGGATGCGAAGTCTCAGGTGCGTGTACTTGGCTTGGTTACAAGGTGGTCGGTAGCAGCAGTCAGCAGAGGAGGGCTGACAGTAAGAGCAAGGGGAAAGACTAGAGGGCATTGGGAAAGGCAGCATGGAAAAGGTGGGTCTTGAGGAGGGATTTGAAGGAGCGGAGGGAGGAGGCAAGGCGGTTGTGTTATGTGTAAAGCACTCCGAGTGCCACGGGGGGATGTTATATAAAGATTATTATTTTACTCATTTAGGGGAAATTTGGAATCCTTTTCAGTTCATAAAGTTTGCACATAACATATAACCACATGATCTTATTGTTAACCTTCTTCCTCGCTTCATCCTGAAAACCTACTTTTTCCATAAGGCTTTCCCTAGCTCCTCACCTCCTTGAGTTGCTTATTTATGCTTCTTCTTATACCATCTTATACTTCAGGATCTTCTTCCTCTCCTTGTAACTAAGCTAAGCATGTGCACGTAAAGCTTTTCACCTTCTTGGATGTATCCCTGTCTCAGCCTATCTTTCCCTCTCCCATGTCTCCCCTTCCTTATCCATGCTAGATTGTAAGCCCCTCAAGGGTGGAGACCTGTCTGTAATCATGACTATTCAGCACCAGGTATGTTATTGTCCCTGTATAAAACAATAATAACAACAATATTCCTTTCCACTTTCCCTCCTGATGGTGATGCTCATTGTACCAAATTAGACTGTAAGCTCTGCCAGAAAGCTGAAATGAATAGGGTTTTTGAAATTCATGTATCAAAATCAAACATTTGTTTCCTTCAATTAATCTTTGAATTCACACTCTTGTGAATGCTTGCACAGAATATGACTATTTAATTTGCTTAGTCTGCTTGTTTAAGTCAAAACTTGAATCCATCAAGTCAGCTTTAACTCATTTAGTTTGCCTTTTTATCAGAGTCCACACGCCAACTAAATTAATGGAAATAAACTTAATAAAAGTAATCAAATAGTTCCAATGTCTTTAAACAAGTGAATTCAACACATTAAATGAAGTTGTACTTTGTTTCCATTGCTGGTGGTGGCAGCCAACCAATCACAAGTTCAGTTACATACAAAAGTAAGGAGTACCAATTAGAAGAAATGTCAAATTAATGAATACTGAATAGTGAAAGACCAAATTACTGAATATCAAATGAATGAAATAATGAAAATAACTGAGAATAACTGCTAAACTTTGGCCCTAATCCACAAACCACTTACTTACTCTGGGATGCCTCCATTTAAGCCCACAGGGATTTAGTGTGGATGCTCCATAATAAGTGACTTGTGGTTCTCAGCTGTTATGAAATTCAGAAATATCAAACCAATTTCAAATTGGAACATTAATAAATTTCATCAAATATTCTGTTTATTGTAGCTCTTCAGGATAAGAACGGTCTCTTCCTATGTGTTTGTAAAGCACCTCGTACAATGGGTCCTCAGGTCCTCATTGGAACCATTGGATGCTATTGCATTATGAATAAAATACAGTGACTAGAACATAAGTGCCATTCTGGATCAGACCAATGGTCTATCTAGCCCAGCATTCTGTCTCCGACAGTGGCCAATCGTGGTGGCTTGGGAGAAGCTCCCAACAGGTCACAATGGGGGATCCATTCCCTGTTGTTTTCCCCCAGCTCCCTCATGTTCCCTGATACTGTCTGGCATCAGAACATAAGTTCTTTATTACTTGTACTTATGAAACAAATTCACCAGTAGTTAGTTGGCGTTTATTTGAGAGAAGCCCAAAAAAATAAATACAAAGAATTATCACCCTGAATTTACTCTCTGTGGAAGATATTCTATTTTTAATATGAAACATCATGGTTGCCGTGATTCCTAGATAGATCTGGGAGGTACCATGAAACTTTCATCGTAGACGGAGGCTTTCGTGATAAAATCCAGTTTAGTTGTAGAAATAATCTGCAGGAAAAGATGGGAGGTTGTATAAGCTTTGCATTTTTGAAAAGTCAGTTCCCGTTTCTGAATAGTACAACCTTATCGAGGGCAGAACAGGAGCAAATTGGCAGAACATTAGAAAGCATGATTAAAAGAGGGAAAGCTGAAACTGCTCTCATGTCAGCTGTTTTCCTCCACAGGATATTCAGCAATTCCTGTCCTAAGCAGATACTGATTGCTTAAAACTTTGTCCAGAAGTACTTGTCAAAACCGTTTCCTTAGCTCATTTTGACCTGTTGAGCTGCTGAATAATTCTTGAAAATGGTTTAGAGTATTGATTTAAACCATGAAGCCATTGGTCTCTTCTCATTGACTTCAGTGAGATTGGGCCTGTGGCTGATAAATGGGTTGCATTTACTTTTCCCCTTATGTATTGGAGCACAGACCAGTTCCTGAGGGCTAAGTGGGTCCTTTAGAACATACTTTGTGGGGCGAGGGAAAGACATTTAGTTGGTGGGAAGGTAGCATGGACTTGTAGTCTTGCTAAGAATGTACAGTGTGTCCCTTTCTCTACAAGGTCCATCTTTGGCCCTCCTCACAGGAAGGATCTTGTGTGGTCCAAAAGCTTCCATATTCTTACCAACAGATGTTGGTCCAATAAAAGATGTCATCTGAATTACTTTGTCTCAATTTTTTCCTTGGTATTTGCATGACCAATACTTGTTAAAACACTCATATCACATCCTTGGACTATGAGCATCAGTTATTAAGACAAAGGCTGAAAAAGCCACGGGTGTCTGGCGGCTGTGGGAGGTTGGATGAGGGCGAGCTGTCTGAAGCTGAAACCCGACAAGATGGAGGTGATGTTGGTGGTAGGGGTGGGGGAGTGGTGGTCCCCATCATTGAAGGCATCTGCCATCCGTTAACTGCTCAGGTCCATAGTCTAGGGGTGCTTATCTATTTGCAGCTCCGCCTAGATTCCCAGGTGGCGGTTGTGGCGAGGAGCGCCTTTCACCAGTTACATTTGGTGCGATGGCTATGGCCATATGTGTCAGACTCTGACCCGGCCACCATCATCTATGCCTTCATCACCTCTAGACTGGACTACTGCAATTCACTCTACATGGGGCTACCCTTGGTGATGGTCCAGCTGGTGCAGAATGCAGCTGCCCACCTCCTTACCGGGATGGGACGTCATGAGCACATTACACCAGTGCTCTGCTCTCTAAAGCCTTAAACGTCCTGGGCCCACCTACCTGTGGGACCGCCTTGGGCCATGGTGTGGCTCCTGCGGTTAGCCGGGGATGCCCAACTTGAAGTCCCCAGGTTTCCTGGGTGGCATTGATGGGGAGGGCATTCTTGGTGACTGTTCCTAGACTGTGGAACTCCCTCACGATGGAGGCCCATTTAGCCCCGGACCTCCCTTCTTTCCAAAGACAGTGTAAGACCTGGCTGTTCCGCCAGGCCTTTGGGGAGAGGGAGATGGGTCACACCTTGGGATGGGGTTGGGGGGGGGGCGTGTCTGGTGTTTGGTTCCACTCTATTAATAAGTTTTAATAAGTTTTATGTATTTGAATTTAATTGTTTAATTGCTATATTTCTGAACTTTGTTGTAAGCCACCCCAAGCTGCTATTGTGAGCAGGAGGGAGCGGGCTATAAATGCTCCAAAATAAAATAAATAAATAAATAAATAAATAAACAATGGGAAGCATAATCATGAGGCTCTTCACTGATTTGAGGGAAAGCAAGGAAACAGGAATAGCAAGAATATGACAGGATGGGTACAAAGTGAATTTACTCAACTGCATTGTCTCATTCTGAAACATATCAGGAAACCCAGGATTACAGGGTAGTTTTGGTTGGTTCAAACCCCAAGCAGAACCTTTGGGCTAAGGGAATTAAGCTGCCAAATAAAGTTCTGAATAATTAATCACAACAGGTTGTTGACCTTTGAGCATAATCGTGGCACTATGAATGTCAACGTTATTAACTAGTTAACTCCTGAACACATTAGCAGAGGATATCAAATTAAATATCTATTTCATTAGGTCCACAGCAGCCAAAAGTGGGTGTCAGTCTGTGACTGGAAGAAGGTCTTAGGACAGTGCCTCTCAAACATTTTGCCTGTTGCTCCGTTTTGAGATTTAGATATAGTACTGTGACCCCAGACAGTAACAAAGGCCCTTTATATACGGGCAGCACCCACAACGAACACCCAGAAATCTGGGTGTTCATGAGTGGGTACCGCCCATGTAAATCCCACAGCGAATGGGTGGATAGGATGTGTGTGACCATCTATACCCACTCACCCACCATGCACAAACCACAGTGGACACACACACACACACACACGCCGCAGCCCATGTAAAAAGGGCCAAAGGCATGCAGAGTATGCTGAATATCGGTTGGGCCTGTGACCTCATCTGCAGATGATCTGAGTCCGTGTGGGAGGGTTGCTACACAGGGTAGGTGTCCTGTTTACATCAGGCTTTGCAGACAGGATTCTTGTTTAGTGCTCTTTTAGTGTCCAGTCCTGTTACCAAAGCCGAGGACATTTAAACCTTCCAGTTGCATCCCTTCCTGGGCCTCTTTCAAGTGACAATTGGGCAGGGCCTAACAGATGGGGTGGAGCATCCTTCCCTCAGGCTCTCAGCCTTGACACTGAAGCAAGTTTTGCTGGGGGGCCCAATTTCTGTCAACCCGTTGCTGTGTGCGGGAGCTTAACTTTATAAAGGCCCCTGGTCATGTGTAGCCAATTAAGGTCCAGGCAGATGTTGTCAGGGTGGTGTTACCTCCTTAAGCCACAGCTCCTGAGAGGACTTACCTCCCAGACCTGCCATCACACCTGGGCTCCTGAGCCACAGTTTTAGTATCCCACCTTTAGAGAATATGTCCAAGGTATCTAAGAGAGCTTCATTGTTGTACCTCAGAGGATGGCATAGAAAGCAGTATGTTTAAAATTGTATAGAAGTGTAAAACAGGAGCAGGAGGGACAGAGAGATGCATTTTTTACAATTCAAAGCAAACCCTTCCCTTTGGTACTGAAAAGGGTGTTTCTTGATTCCTCCACTTTTGCCTGGTCTTCATGCATTTAAAATGAGAGTGAGCAAGGAAAAGTGATGAGTTAGTTTTTCACCCAAGACCGAGGGTGAAAACAAATGAAACAGTAGCCCACAATAACCCATGAATCTCCTGCCGATCAGTTTGGTAGCCACCAGATGTTCGCCCACTCTTGCAACAGGGTGGGTGGCCAGCTACTACCAGACCTGTCATCCGGAGAAAGTCCATGATGCAGTTTGGGTGAAGGTTCGCCTAGCAAGACTAATCTGGGCTAACGTGCACACCCCACTCCATCTGTTAGGCCCTGCCCAGCTCCACCTTGTAGGTCCGCTAGCACCATGGACAAAAGGCCATGATGACTGCCTGAATTGGGCCCAGAAGAAACTGCATTGGCCAGTACAGCCAGGAGGAGTGACACCGCGCGCCCCCAAGCAGAGAGGCAGCTGGAGCAGCCAGAGTGACTCTGGGTGGAGAGGCAGCTGGAACATCCAGCTGCAACAGCAGTCTCTCCACCCAGGGTCTCCTCAGCTGCTTCAGTCACCTCTCCACACGGAATCATTCCTCCATGGCTGCTGCGGGCTGGTGCATTTTCTCCTTGGCCCAATCCTGTTTCTGGCATCCGGCAACAGATTCTCCTGGGCTTAAGTCCTGCCTTTGTGTTCAGTTCATTGGCCCAACCCAGGGCAGGGGGAGGTGTGGAGGCTGCATGTTTTTTCAGCCCTCCTCGCCGGCTCAACAAGTGACAACTGCATTGGCCCTCCACGGGGCAGGTTGGGGATCCGGCTGGCCTCTGTCTCATTTGTTTTTACCCTGAGTTCTGGGGGGGATGAGATGCTGAGATGTAGGGCATTAGATGGTTACTGTGGGCAGAGCTTCTGTGCAGCACTGCTGTCTATAAGCAGACAAGGACTTGTTGGCAATCTAGGCTTTGTTCTCTTCAAGTGCCTCAGAACATCCTTGTATCAGAAAAAGACTAAATGCATTCTGAAGCCATTGTAGTTACCTACTAGCAGCTGTGGATTCTGTGCTGTGCCCCTTAGAAGTGAAGGGCAGAATCTCACCCCAGCTCTTTACAAGTCATTTTTAATCCAACTGTGGTGGAGTCTGCATTAACAGAAATTACAGGCAGATGATTATAGGCAGATTATATGCAAATATTTTAATTAAACATAAATCACCTGACTGACATAAATCACTTTACTTCAGTTTCAGTACTCCTGATTTACGTTAGAAGAAGAACTATATGTTGTATTCAAGACTAGGAACATCAGCAGTGAATAAAAAGAAAATATCATTTAAATGTATATATGTTGTTGCAATATTTTCCCACTGGCCTTGCAATGAGATCCACAGAGAATAGCATGGTTGGGTTTTTATTGGTGGGGATGTGATCTTAGACCAAGCTCCCGTCACTGCAATCACAGCCAACAGGGCTCTTCCAGCTAATTAATGTCTTCCTTCCACCTGCACAATTGACACTGCTCTCAGTTCAGCAACTAGCCGTCAGCACCAGAGAAGCTCAGCAAAGGAACAGGGCGCTGAGATCACAAAAGGAAGCAACTCCCTCGCCTGAAATTCTAAGGTTGAAAGGGCAATGACGCTTGGAAGACAACCAACAAGGCTAGCTGATTCCCAAACCATTACAGAGAATTATAAAATGAGGACTGGGACTCTGGGTGTTGCATTTTCAGAGAGTGCTGAATAAACTTTGGAGTGTGTATTTAAAGAAATGACCGGGTTTAAATAAACAGCTGAGAAAATTTGTTGAGAAATAGGATTTTCATAACTCTGAAAACTTAAATTGTGGTTTAAATTTAGGGGAAAGATAGGCCTGGATCTGAGCTAGGCAATGATTTGTAGCCTTCATCTGGTTGGTAACTTACTGAAGTAGACAGGTGGAGTTTCCTTAGGCGTTCTTCCAAATCAACATTGCAGTATTCATCCCAGTCACTCTGCAAATTGGACCCTGCTGCCGCCCTGTGCGCAGCGGGGACAGATTTGTGCACGACCCATCAGGGGAATCAGGCACAGGAGCGGGGGCGGGAAGCCGCCCAGGATTGCTTTCCCAGGCAGGGTCCCTTTCAGGATCCAACGGGCGCCGTTGCAGCCTGCAAAGGGAGCGAGGTGCGAAAATGCGCTCTACTGATTGGCTCAGGGGAGCCACGTGGTGCGGGAGGCGCGCGAGCCGCGGCATTCAGCCGCAAGCAGCGCCGGAAGGAGGACGCGTGTCGGGGGCCTGGGCGAAGCTGGGGAGGCCTTGGGAGCGGCGCTGAATGAGCGGGGCGGCCGGAGCCGGCAGTCAGGGAGTACCTGGTTCTGGGAGCTAAAGGGGGGGATTTGGAAAGCAGGGGCTGTTTGGTGGGGGCTCAAGGGGATCGGGTAGCGTGGGGTGAGAAGGACTCTGCCCCCCCCTTTCCTGCACGCGCCTGGCTGTAGCGTGAGTTATTGCCGGGTGGGGTGCGTGGGACCCCCCCTTCACCTCGGTGGTTTTTCTCAGGCGAATCAGCCTGGGCGGGTGGGGGATGCGATACCCCCCCCCCTTCCATTCTGTGATT
>QEPC01006720.1:2861628-2885272 GCA_003113815.1 Sphenodon punctatus | reverse complement strand
AGGGACCGCAGCTGATTATATGTTCTGTACAGCGCCAGGTTGTTACTGGCGCTTTATAAATGTTTAATAATAATAATAATAATAATAATGATAGCCCATGGGCCCAGGCCCCTTCTGCCCTGCCACATGGTGAGCTCTGCAGTGGGGCTTTGAGTGGCAGGTGCTGTTAATCATTGCGCGCAGCCATATCATGGACGGGGGCAGGATTTTGGTCAGGCCAGGGAAGGGAGGCTTTAAATTGATTTTATATATACTCTTTAATTGTATTTTAAATGTTGTAAAGCACTCTGAGCATCATCAAGCAGAGGGATGTTGTATATGTATTTTTATTACTATTATTATTATTGTTGTTTTGTTTTATTATATTTAGATAAGAATTACAAAGCAATGTGAACTCTGAAAGTACTATAGAAAATATTATTAATAATAGTTACCTCTCCCCAGTTTCTTTTCCCCAGGACATGAATGATTTATTAAGTGCCAGGGAGTTGCCTTTTACAGTCAAATGCAGCCATCATGCGGAAATGGTTACCGTTAAGCAGAACTGGTTGTTAAAAGCCTACCAGAATACACACAAAGGGAGGTATGGGTGAGGAAAAATCTTACAGAATTAGTTGTTGATTAGTTAGACTATCACCCCTTACCTATCTAATTCTATCAATCAAATGTGCTACCAACACAGGCCCAGTCCTACAAACAATCACAACTATGATCTCTCCCCCCCGCCCCCCAGTTCTGTGTAATCCCAGTAAATAGGGACATTGACATGTGTAATGTTAAACTTGTAGACAAATGTTTTGACGCTACAATTCAAACAAGCTACAATTCAGTCTTCATAGCCCACTCAAAATTCCCACTGAAAACAATCCTGCATCTTTGTTTGCACAACAAAACTGACTACAAAGGGAAAAGAAACAGTATGGATAAAGAATACAGGATCATGCCAATGCCTGAATTACTAAGGGTCTTCAATCCATTTTAAATATTGTTATTTAACCATTATTGCAACCCCCTGCATGGATTCTTCCTTGACTCGACCCCATGAAGCAGAAGTATAATAATTATGTTTGACTATGTATTCCCATCATGTGCTCAGGTATCTATGAAGTCAGTTAGTCCTGTGTACGTACAGTTCCTACTTCCCCCTGAATAGTGTGGGAGCTGAGAGCAGAGCAAGGGTGTGTGGCTTCTGGTGGCCAGGTGGAGGGGACTACCTGTGTTGGAAGGCCAAGGGGTGCAAATTGCTTGCTTTTTTCATTAAGGGTCCCTCTTATTTTTTTCCTTTAATTCAAGCACTGGATCAGGCTCTTGTTATAAAACTGTAAAATATCCCTCATGGAGTAAACTCTAATGTAAATCATTATTTTCTAATGTAGGCGAGGATCCAATGTCTCCCTTACTTTGGACATGAGCAGTTTGGGAAGTGTTGAACCTTTTGTCGCTGTGCCTACACCACGAGAAAAAGTCGCAATGGAGTATCTGCAGTCAGCTAGCCGGGTGCTGACAAGACAGCAACTAAGAGACACAGTTGCATATTCTCATTGGCTTCAAACAGAATTCATGGTGAGTCCATTTTTCATTAGTAAAAAGCAAAATAAGCAAACAAACAGGAAAACTCTAAACAGTAATTTAACCCAAGGCTAATAAAAAGCAAATGTGTATACTAATAATGTATGAGGACCGTCAGCCAGGGTGTGGAACCTCTTGCCTCCTGTGGGCCATTTGGAAAACTAGTATGAACTCTGCAAGCCAGATGGGAGTTGGGGTGCTGAAGGAGTCTCCTCAAAATGAGGGAAGGAAAGGGAGGATCCAGATCATATATCTATGCCATGGGATCCATCCCCTATACTTGGGTGCAGCCATACCTGGGAAATGGCAGGCAATTGCAGCCGCCATACCGTGGGGCCAGCACAGAAAGCAGGGCAGACGGTCCCCCCTGCGAGGAAGCTGGCGGGCAAACGGGCTGCTGTTGGAGGTCCTGCCATGCTGGGATGCCCCAGCCCACCCACCCTCCTTCAGTCGTGATGTTGCTGCATGGGAATGGAGACAGCACCCACTGCTCTAAGTCCCACAGCGGACCTCAATGTGGGGCAGGGTAGAAAGGGACCAAGCCCATGAGTGGCAGCATGCTACCACATGTTGGGCAGCCTTACCCTTCTTTGGGTAAGGCTGCCCAACATGACTTTTTATTTGCTTGAGGAGGGGCGCTGTGTGGCCTGGAAACTTGCTCACTAACAGAAGTTGATCCTATTAAAGATGATGATGATTATTATTATTAAAGATAATAAAACATTGAAAAATCATAAATTGGACATGTGTCCCTGTCCCAAGGGGCGTACATGGACAAGAACGATAGATGATCAAGAGGGGTACATGGGGAGAGACAAGGGATACATTCATGAAGTTGCAGATGCACGTGCTTAGCTTAGGGAGGAGGGGGACTCTGAAGGATATTACAGTAGAAAGAGCATATAACCGGAACTCTGGATCCCTAATCTTTCAGAGTTCCAACTAGTAGCCCTGTCTACTACAAGTAACCACCTTTGCTTTCAGTAATTCAGCAAAACTATTCCTTGGAGGCCAACTCTTTCATGTGCACCCAATATGCTTTATTAAAGGAAGCAGAGGGCTTTTTATTAATAGCTTTGATGTTGAATATAGCTGGAGGGCTGTCCAGATGACCTTCTAGTCATGGTTTCTTGAATGGTTTCTTTAGAAATGTCAATCCACTCTTATTTGTTTCTATAGGAAATACCCATGAATTTTGTGGATCCCAAAGAAATTAACATCCCCAGCCATGGAACCAAAAACCGCTATAAGACAATTTTGCCAAGTAAGCTCGTTTAAAGTGATGCCTTTCAGTCTGATATGTAATCCAGGTTCACTTAATGTAACTGTGTTCTGAGTAAGGGGTAACCTTCTTGTCTTTTTCATAAGAGATTCTATACGTATTTAATTAGTTTCCTTATGCTAGAACATTTTGAGAGCAATCCTACAAGCCATACACATGCAGAACTCCTATTGAGACTAATGATGACTATGCTAAAATCAGTGGTAGAGCTCCCACTGACTTCACTTGAACCAGAATTTCACCCAGTGAGTTCCATCCACTAACAACTTGCAATATTGGGTCTCTAATGTCCTCTTATTTCAATCCTTTACCCTAGGATATAGAATAGCTCAGACTATATGAGCTAATGTGCCCTCTCGCTGTCTTTAGAGGTTCTTTCAGACCTACAAAACGTGCAGATAGCAACTGGTGGTAGTCTGGGGAAGGAGCTGGTGTGGTACAACATTGTTGTTGTGATGTCTGAGCTGCTGCATTCCTTGGTGGTTTGGTGGTTTTATAGGTCCCCAGATCTAGTTCATGGGACTTCTTCAACCCTGCACCACAGTACAGCAGCCCAGGTCTCAGCAATTCTGTTGAAATACCTTCCCCACTGGATTATCATTAGCTGCTGTCTGTGATATTTTTAATGTTCTTTTTGTTGTACATCTGAAAAAACCTTAATAAACATTCGTATTTGGTGATTCTTTTGCTACTGCTAATCCTTTTTGTCCCTACTGATGCATTGTCTTGTCTGAATCCATTGCTTGTAATAAGTCAAGAAAGCCAGATTCCCCACTTTATTGATGCTGTACATCATTTTATACTGCTAGTTGGTCACGGTGATAAGTGCCTTGCTGACTATACTATTCTAAGTGGATTCTATTTCTCTCTAATTTGCAATTCAAATTTTTCCAAATGGTATGGTTGTTCCTTTCAAAACAGCCTGCTTTATTGTTTGTTCACAATGTAAAAAAGATTTGCAGATAAATTAATAAAAGATCTTGACCATGAGGCAAAACCCATCAGGCTGTCAGGGATCTAATACATCACTGGAAAAGAAGCACATTATGAACATATTACAAATACATTAAGAGTCACATTACCATCCACATGGATATGCAAGGAGTTACAACTTGGTAAATAAGCCTGAGGAGGATATAATTTACAGACTGTGGTGCCTGAAAAATACTGCCTGAATTTGGGCCACCAGCAACAGGATATTCATATGCTTCCATTCTGCTGAGAAGCCAACCATTAAGCAAAATAACGATTCCTCTCTGGTATATGTTGAGTGGTAGTTCTTCCACTATTACTGTTGTGTATGCACTCATTACATGTACATTCATCGTTGTATGCATTTCAAATAAATAGCTGCAGTATACTGCTACATCAACTGCTGTCAGTGACCTTTGGGAATCAAAATACCATGTCATTTTCACTTCTTTTTTTGTAGTTTGTTTGCATCATTAATGTCTGGGTGCAGTGTCTTTTTTTTATAAGAGCTAGATTCTCTAAAAAAATGTAAGTGTCTTATGTAGACGATTTTTAAACACAAGGGCAAAAGATCAGTCTTTATTCAATCAAAAGAACATCATTCTGTTCTTCTAAAGATAAGTTGGGGTCTCTAAGCGCATTATGATAATAAACACACACACCCCAAAAGGGCTTGGAAATGCTTTGAATTATTAAATAGAGCAGCCTTCCTATTTCCTGGACAGATTAGAGCAACCTCCTGCTTAGTATGCTTGTGTCAGCTTTTCCATTCCCAGAAGTGGGTGCGTCTCTTGAACCAGGGCACCTGTGGTGACAAGTGATGTTTGAAATGATAGATTTTCTCCTGAATATGTTCAGAGCCTGTTCGCTCCACCTTCTGCAGTTCTGAGAATTTGATCTTTTTATAAGAGATAATTTTGTCAGACAACTAAGCAACAGTATTCAGGAGGCTTAAGTGAACAGGCTCTGTTTTGACATATAATTTAAGAAGGAATGCAGTGAGTGCTTACTTAATTATTCCTTAACATAAAAGTTATAATTGTACAAAAAGTATTTTTCCATTGTGAATTAAGCATACAATGTTCCTACTGAGGGACTAAAATCTCCCAAACTGTGTCTTTAAAGTTCTGTCTCTTTGGGGTAACATAGTACTTACTGTGTCTCAAGGGTTAAACAAAAACCATTTGTTTGGCTTAAATATAAATCATATGAAGAAAGTGTCATCTCACCAGGCTTTTAAATGGATGCTATTAAGCCATTCTGTTCAAATTTAGGCCGCTTTTAAACGAGGCCCTGAAAAGTGCCTCCTGAGTCTCGTGTTGAGAGAAAAGTCACGCGGGGAGTGTCCCGCGCTGGCAGAAGTAACGTGCTCCCCATTGTCGCTGCTGACAACAGGGAGCATGTAAACACACCCCGCGCAGCTTTTCTCTCAACGCGGGACTCAGGAGGCGCTTTTCAGCGCCCAGTATAAAAGCCGCCTTAGAATTCTCCATCAACTTGAATTACGCCACTTTCACACAGTATCTGGGAGGCAAAGAAATGTCTCTAATGGCAATCATGGCTCTATTCTCGCGGGAATTAGTGCATTCTCACAGGAATTAGTGACATGTTTGGTGATCATTTTACAGAGAAAATTGCTCAGATTCACCACAACTTCGACGCCGCACTTATTGCAGTGGGTGAACCAGAGATTGTGGAAGCCCCACCTTGTCCTATTTCATGGAATCAGTTTCAGTTTGTGTCATCCACCGGGGCAGGAGATTTGGGGCTGTTGTGGCTTTTATGAACCTGACTCATGCCCATTCTGGCTGGTTAACACCAGCCAGGAGCCGGTGGAGCCATTGCTGGCGGGGGTGATCATTGCCTCCCTTCGGGAGGGCAGGGTGCTCGGCTGCCTCAAAGAAGCGTTGGTGCAGCCTCTGCTCAAAAAACCCATCACTTCACGTTGATTCCCTCGCCAGTTATCGGCCGGCCTCTAACCTTCCCTTTTTAGGAAGATTATTAAGCGGGTGGTGGCCCAGCAGCTGCAGGGGCATCTAGACCACACTGGTTATCTGGATCCCTTTCCATCTGGCTTTCATCCAGGCTATGGCATGGAGACTGCGCTTGTAGTCTTGGTCGACGACCTTCACCGTGAATTAGATCAGGGTCGTTTGACCCTGCTAATTTTGTTAGACCTGTCAGTTGCTTTTGATACCATTGGCCATGAGATGCTGGTGACTCACTTGTGGGATCGAGCTGGAGTGGGCAGGATCGTCCTTGACTGGTTCTGCTCCTTCCTGGCTGGGAGAACTCAACGTGTAGTGCTTGGGGATTGTTCTTCATCTCCACAGAACCTCATGTGTGGTGTCCTGCAAGGTTCTATCATGTCCCCACTCTTGTTCCACATATATGCAGTCACTTGGTGAGGTCGTGAGATGGTATGGGGTGTGGTGTCATCAATATGCTGATGGCACCCAACTCTACTTCTCGTTTTCATCTGACCCAGACCTGGCAGTCTCGGTACTTACCGAATGTCTGGTGACTGTTGTGGATTGGATGAGGGTGAGCCCACTGAAGCTGAATACCAACAAGACAACGGTGATGGTAGTGGGAAGGGCAGTGGATGTGGTGGTTCCCATCAGTGATGGGGTCCACCCTCCGCTGGTATCCCAGGTCTGTAGTTTGGACGTCCTCCTTGATCCGCAGCTCCGCCTGGATTTCCAGGTGGGGGCTGTGGCGAGTAGTGTGTTTCGCTAATTACATCTCGTACAACGGCTTTGGCTGTATGTTTCAGATAGTGACCTGACCACCATCATCGATGCTTTCATTACCTCAAGAATGGTCTATTGCAATGCACTCTATGTGGGGCTACCTATGGTGATGATCCAGAGACTGCAGCTAATGCAGAATGCTGCGGCCTGTCTCTTTACATATATGGGTCACCGTGAGCACATTACACCGGTGCTCTGGACTCTGCACTGGCTACCAACAGTCTTCCAGGCCCAATTCAAGGTATTGGTTTTGACCTATAAAGCTCTATATGGCCTTGGCCCAACTTACCTGGTGGACTGCCTTGCTCTCCACGCTCTGGAGCAGCCTCTGCGGTCTTCTGGGGGCACCCTGAGGGCCACTATGGAGAGGACGTTCTTGGTGGCTGCACCTAGGCTGTGGAACTCCCTCCCGGCAGAGGCCCGGGTGGCCCCGGATCTCCCCTCCTTCCATTGTATGTGTAAAACCTGGCTGTTCTGCCTGGTTTTTGGTGAGGGAAATGGGGTGTAGGGTGGGATGTGGGGAGGGGGTAAGTTTTGGTTTTGTGCCTTCCTTTTTATTGTATTTTATGGTTTTATTGATTTTATATGTTTTAACATTGTAAGCTGCCCCGGACTGCTTGGAGCAGGAGGGACGGGGTATTAAATAAATAAATAAATAAATAAATAAATGTAGGAATAGATGAGGATGAGCCGTCTGAAGCTGAATCCCAAGAAGACAGAGGTGATGCTTGTGGGTAAGGACAAGGGAGTGAAGGCCCCCATCATTGATGGGGGTGCATCCCTCTCTGGTCCCTCAGGTTCGGAGTCTAGGCATTCTCATCGACACACAGCTCCACCTGGATGCTCAGGTGGCACCTGTAGCGAGGAGTGCATTTGGTAAACTATATCTGGTTCGACGTCTTCGGCCGTATATCTCGAGCTCCAATCTTGCCACTGTCATCCATGCATTCATCACCTCAAGATTAGACTACTGCAACGCACTCTACATGGGGCTACCCTTGGTGATGACCCGGAGGCTGCAGCTGGTACAGAATGCAGTGACTCATCTTCTTGTGGGGGCGGGCCGCCAGGAGCACATGACACCAGTGCTCCATTCTCTGCACTGGCTGCCTATAGTGTTCTGGGCTTGATTCAAGGTGTTGGTCATTACCTCTAAAGCCCTATACGGCTTGGGCCTGACTTACCTACGGGACTGCTCATCGGTCGTGTCCTAGATTGGCCCCTGTGGTCAGCCAAGGGCACCTTCTTGGAGGTCCCCCAGGTTTCCCAAGTAGCGATGTTTGAGAGGACAATCTCAGTTGCCACACCGTGGCTACGGAACTCCCTCCTGGTAGAGATTCTCCTCTCCCCAGATCTTCCCTCCTTCCATAGACAGTGTAAGATTGTTTCACCAGACATTGGGTGAGGGGGACGGGTAGGGGGTGGGGTTCTTCTTTTGGGCGGGGGTAAGGAGTTATTTATTTTCTCTGGCCTCTGTTATGGTTTTAACTGAGATTTTATAATATATTGTATTTTTTGTATTGTTTACCTCCCCGCTCCCCTCTGTGAGAGGCAGGGGTATAGGTATGGGGGAAGAGGGTAGGATCTTGGTTGGGTAGGGAGAGAGAAGGGATCTTCTTGCCTGTCTCTGGGGATGATGGGCTTGGGGGTTCCTCTCCAGTCATCCTCCCACACACCTGTTTCGGCCATATGCTTGCTCATCTGCAGCTTATGGGCAATGTGGGATCTCTCCCGGAGATAGGAAAGGGGGGGGCAGAATAGACACATACACACCCTTGTAACCAAGTGGCTAGGTGTGCGGCTCCCCAGGATGCTCAAGGTCTCTGTCTGGGGATTGCTCTGTGAGAGGTGTGCTTCCACTTGCTTGACATGACTCAGGTATTTCCTTAACTTGTATACGTTACCGTTTTTTGCTTGCTTGAAAGTCGCTTGCACTTCTCCTGGCCCCATTCTGTCATCCTGTACTCATTCTGTGTATTTGTTCCAACCTGTGCCTGCTGCTGTTGCCCGGCATATGGGGCACGGAGAAGTTGGGAGAGTGTCTGACACCTTGGCTGATGTGTGGCTGGAAGAGGGATGTGCAAGAGCTGCTCTGCTGGCTGACCGATACTCCAGGGCAGTTGGCTATAGGGTTGGGAGCAGGTCCTGGGGTACTGTGTGTATGGTCGGAAGTAGAGGTTACCCTGGTGTGTGGGGATGCTTTTGACATACACACTCCCCCTGGGGTAGGCCGTGGCTCAGATGGTAGAGTGCATGCTTCGCATGTATAAGGTCACAAGTTCAGTCCCCAGCATCTCCAATTCAAGCTCTCAGTTAGCACATCTGGGTGAGGCCTCTTCAGGAGACCCTGGAGAGTTAGATTTGAAACCCTGCTGCCGTGTCAGGTTGTGACAATTCTGGGCTAAGATGGACTATTGGTCTGACTGAATTAGGCAGCTCCTTATATATGGTGGTGCAGCATATGCTGGTGAAGAGCTACCAGATGGTCATGTATTAATTGAGGTTATATGTGGAAGAAGGTGGGGGTTCCCCAATCCCCCTCCCCCAAGTCAGTGGGACTCCATTGGAACTTTGCACTATGGACTGATCCATGACCTGTGATGATACTGGTGGCTGGAAAGGAATGGACTGGCAACATGCCAGGGGACTGGTTGTTTGAGCCAAGTGTGGCTGCTTTCATTTTTCCCTTCTGCCTTCCCCTTTTATTCCTCTGCTTGCCATAGAGTATGTGTCTTGCTCCCTATAGCCAGCTTTCCGTGCGGGGCAACTGGTTCCTCCTGTGGCTGGATGGCACCTGTGTGCATCAGCAGGGATTCCATCGGCTGCTTCTCCAGCCTCCATCCCTGTTCTCCCACAGTACTGTGCAGAGCAGGCGGATGCGGCTTCTTTTGCTTGTAGTTTGCCATGGCTATATATCATGTCAGGGGGCAGAGTGCTGGGAGTGGGGCAGATGCCTGCCTGTGTGTTCCATTCCACCACCCCCTACCCATGGTGTGGAAGTAGTGGGACAGCTCCTCACCCACCCAGGTTCACATGTATGTTTGTTCTGTGCTGCATACTGACCCAGGAACTGGTGACTGCTGTGGCCCTCCCCATAGTGGCCTGGGGAGCCACCTTGCCCCCGTCTTATTTGTTTTCACCCATTGTCACAGTTATTGAATGTCACTTAGTTGACTAAAATCATAAAAATGCTGTTTATTTTATTTTTTTATTTTTCAAATTTTGCTACCCCGCCCCTCCTGCCACAGGCAGCTCAGGGCGGCTTACAATTTGCAAAACAAACATTAAACTAATGATTTAAGAACAACTAAAAGGAGGACAAAAAGAAAAATAACCCCTACCCAACAACCCACCCCCTCACCCATCTCCCCCACCAAATGCCTGGCAGAACAGCCAGGTCTTACAACTTCTCTGAAAGAGGGGAGATCCGGGGCCAAATGGGCCTCCACCAGAAGGGAGTTCCACATCCGTGGTGCGGCCACCGAGAACGCCCTGCCCTGCGTGACCACCCGAAAGACTCGAGGGACCTTGAGCAGGGCGCCCCCAGATGACCACAGGGGTCGGTCCAGCACCCAGGGAGTGAGACAATACCACAGATAGGTAGGGCCTAGGTCATTTAGGGCTTTATAGGCCAAAACCAACACCTTGAATTGGGCCTGGAAAACCACCATCAGCCAGTGCAGAGAGCAGAGCACTGGTGTAATATGCTCCCAGCAGCCCAGTCCTACTAGAACATGGGCCACTGCATTCTGCACCAGCTGAAGTTTCTGAGCCATCACCATGGGTAGCCCCACGTAGCATGCGTTACAATAGTCCAATCTGGAGGTGATGAAAGCATGGATGATGGTGGCCAGGTCAGAGCCTGAGACAAATGGCCGAAGCCATCGCACCAGATGTAATTGGCAAAAGATACTCCTCACCACAGCCTCCACCTAGGCATCCAGGCAGAGCTGCACATCAAGGAGCGCCCCCGGACTCCGTATCTGGGGTACCAATGGAGGGCAGATCTCGCCAATAACGGGGGCCACCATTTCCATCGCCTTACCCACCAACATCACCTCCATCTTGTCGGGATTCAGCCTCAGTCGGTTAGTCCTCATCCAGTCCCCCACAGCCATCAAACACCGAGTAAGCACCAAGACTGCAGGGCCTGGGTCTGTTAAAAAAGAGAGATACAGCTGGGTGTTATCATCAGCATATTGATGACACTGCAGACCGAACCTCCTGATCACATCACTGCGTGGCTGCATGTATACATTGAACAGGAGAGGGGGAAAAACTGAACCCTGCGGGACTCCACAGAAGAGGTCTCGGTATGATGAAAAAGACTCCCCAAGAACCACTCGCTGCGTTCTACCGGTCAAGAAAGAGCAGAACCATTGGAGAACTGTCCCGCCCACCCCTGCAGAGTCCCACAGTCGCATCACCAACATTCCGTGATCAACTGTATTAAATGCAGCCGAAAAATCTAATAGAACTAAAAGGGTCGAATGACCCTGGTCCATTTTCTGGCGCAGATCATCCACCAAAACCACAAGTGCAGTCTCGGTGCCATACCCCAGATGAAATCCCGACTGAAAGGGGTCCAGATAACCGATGCGGTCAAAATGTCCCTGGAGCTGCTGAGCCACTTACCCGTTCAATAACCTTCCCTAAAAAGGTACTGTTAAGGAAAAGGTACTTCTCAATTCTTTAGCATCTGGGGAAACTGTACATGGAAAAAAAAATCAATAAACTGCATGTTGAGTCTGCTGCTTGGAGCACTTTCAGAGGAGAGGTCATGCTACTTCAGAATGGTAGGCATTGTGAAAACTAAAGGAAACAAGTGTTTTTTCAAGGCCACGTACCCTTAGGCATTTGTGGAAATGCCTAATAATCATTCTGCACTGAAAAGGAATGAGCGATTTCCTGTCCTCATGTTGTTAAGGGGGAAAATAAATCCTTAAGTGAAGATGTTTGGAAAGACAAACACAGGGACATTTAAAGTCCAGACTAGCCAGGGTTCATTTTATGGTGTTAACAAATTAAACAAGAAGGCCTTCCATTGAACTCTGCTCTGAAATTAAGGACATAAAGGCAATTGTGTGTCCATAGAAGTATGTTTCTAAACATGGGTCCGTATGCTACATTCAAGGAACACTCATTTTCTATCACTGAAATCTTTGGTAAAGACAGAGGAACCCCCATAGTAGTGGATAATCTATCTCGGGCATATTGGTTGGCATAAGCGAGGTGAAAGGATTTTACAGTTCAGCAGGCATGTAATACCATATATCTGTGGAAGTAATACTTGTCTGATAAATACCTCTCATTTGTCCCCATTTTAAAGCGGAGGAAACTGAGATGTATTAAGATCATGTAAATTACTCCATTTTATCACATGATTCTGCAGGTTCATCACACACCCACTCTGCTCTACCTCTCTGGGACCTAATTCCAGCATATCAGTTGGAACTGAGTAACTTTAAATGGCTACTAATTTTTAGTTCAATTTTTCTTTCAACAACCCACTAAAGAAATGTTTACTTTTTCCCTCTCCATATGGTAAAGCTCTGGATTCTTTTTATTATTTATCATTTATATAGCGTTTACCTTTTTCAGTGTCCAAAGAGCTTTACAGTCTTTATCTAGTTCAGCCTCACAATAAGCTCTATAAGATAGTTTATTATTATACACATTATACAGATGTGAAACTAAGGCTGAGTGACTTGCCCAAGGACACCCAGTGAGGTTATGACTAAAACAGGATTGGAATCCAGGTCTGCCTTTTTCTTTATATAGAGAGGAGCAACTAGCAGAACTGAGGGTGATTTCAGATGTTACGCGGGCCCAATTCACCACAGTGGATTCCCGGCAGGGGTGAACCAAACAACCACCTCCCGTGGTCAAAAAAAGCCCTGAGCAGACGTGACGGTCTCTTTGACCACACTTTCAGAGATGGTCCAGCGGGGAGCTCCGGAAGCATGGTTGATTTTGACCCCATGTGGGTATTGACTGTGGTGAACATCTGGCGGCCGCTGAACAGATGTTCAGGGCGCTTTGGCCCCGCCACGGGATTGACCGTGGTTCACTGTGGTTGAGCGTGATCTTGTAACGTCTGAAAATACCCTGAGTAGCTGAGAATCCAACCACACCAATCCAAACCCAACTGAAGAACAGGCTATCCTCCCACAAACACTGCCCCATGATGCAGAAAGGACCGAGGAATCAATCCCTTGCATGAGGACACAGTGGCTCATCAGCAACAAAATGGTGTCTGTTCCACTACAGTCAATGATCCTCTAAGGCCACAGAGGAGAGGAGAGTTGTCCATAAAAGAATACAAAATTGAGGGGAAATGCTCTTGTCACCAGAGCTCAAGCCTATGTGTCTTCAGGAAGCAACGTAAAACATTCTTGTTCAGGTGGCCCTCTTAGTGGCCAGGGAGACATTAGGGATTAGCCGTGCGGGGGCAGTATAAATTTTAACTGATTTTATTGATTTCTTTTTATGTGTATGCTTGGTGGTATTTGTAACCAGCCCTGCGATAAAAATATCAATAAATAAATTTTGGAGATAAAAATATCAAAATAAATCTCTCCTTAAATAAGACACCCATTCAAATGACTTGTTTGTGTGCTGTTACAGTGAGCATTTCATTTGCACAGAGCTAGTAACAAGCCTGTGTATGACCTGCTTAATAACAAATGGGAAAAACAGACATGTGGATAGTGCAGCAGCCCCCAGCCCAGCCCAGATTAGGAAACTGCAGCCTCCACAGTCTGAGCCGGGAGCTAAACAAATGTGCAGGTTGGTGGCCCCGCCTTGCGTTGGCCCATGTTGGTCAGCGTGGGCGGCCCTTAGTGTGGGCTTTGTCCTTGGAGGTTTTTCAAAGACACAGCCTGGGCTAACCACCTCCCTGCCTCGGGGCAGTCCCGGGCTAACATCAGGTGACTCCTAAACAGATATGCTGGTGGGTACCCAGGCCACAGCGGGCCACTATCACATCTGTTTTTATCCAAAGATGCAAGACTGAAGTTGGTGATAAACCCTGTGCTGACTATCTCCATCTACTACTTTGCCTCTGCCTCTTACTCCCCCCCCCCCCCTCTCTCTCTCTCTGTCTCTGTCTCTGTCTCTGTCCCTGTCTCTGTCTCTGTCTCTGTATGGACTGAGTTTTGCCATCTCCCCAAAATAATTTCCTTGCTGTTTGGCAACATCCACATAATAGTAGGAATTTCTCCTTCCTTCAGCCTTTGATTCTCCACTATGGTGTCTAGAGGCAGTCTCATACTCCTGATTCTCTTTTTAAAATTTTCACCTTTCCTGTTTCCCTAGATCCTCTAAGCAGAGTGTGTCTGAAACCAAAGAATCCAACTGACTCCCTCAGCACCTACATAAATGCTAACTACATTAGGGTAAGTAAACACATGTGCTTTGTATGCTAGTGAGAAGGTGTCTTATTTTCCAGTTGGAGAGAATTAGAAATATTTGATTCTGTTGAATTAAAATAAAATTAACTACTCAATTAGCAATAATTGTTTTTAATAATAGTTTTGTTTGTGTGACTTATAGAGAAAGAACTTTAGGATTGTCCTGTTTCTTTCCAAATGTTACATTAAATGCACAGAGACCCATATTAGTAAACCCAGAAACATAGGTTTGTCCACATGCCAAAACCAGGACATCTGTTCCAGAGAAACTGGAGCAACTGCTACAGGTTTTGGTCCACATGGAGTCTCAATCATGAATAGAACCAGTACTACCAGGACTCTTCTGGTTACCAGGAGGCAGGGACTCCTGCAGGTGAACTGAGAAAATTGATCCCTGTCTGCAGAAGCTCTGGTCCCTTCCCAGCTGGAGTTACTCCCAGCCAGTTGTGAGAGTTCACAGATGTTGCTCTACCTGCCCTTGCTATGGGTATTCTCAGACGTGACGGGGCTCAATTCGCCCCACCACGGAAACACCCTACTGATTCCCTGCTGGGGCCAACATGTAACGGCCAACAGACGTGTTGGTCGCTCCTGGTGGGGAATCCGAGGGGGGTGGGGCCGCGCGGCACAATGTGCGGTCACACGGCCCCGCCCCCCCATGCTCCCTAGGTCGCCCACACTCTTGGGAGACGGGCGGGCGCCGCAGCCAATGCGACCGCAGTGCCCGCCCACATTGACCACAGCCCAGAATCCCGCCACTGATTCCAGGCCATGGTAGCGGGACAGACATTACGGTCCCCTTGATCACGGGGGGGAATCGCATTCAACACGCAAACGGAGATGGTCCGGCCAGGACCTCCATTTGCGTGCTGAATGTGATTCCACCCCATGATTCACGGGGGTGAACATCTCGGGGGGAACTTCCGTTCCCCCCAACAGACATTAAGGGATCACGATCACCATGTGGGGATTCACCGTGGTTGAGCGTGATCTCATAGCGTCTGAAAATACCCTATGTTTCTGGAGCAAACAGGGAAACATCCTAAATATGAGCCAGAATATTATGAGCCAGATCCTCAGCTAGAGTAAATCAGTTCTGATCTAGCCAGTTCCTTGTCAGCTTCTTGGTGGCAACCCTTTAGATATGTGGATGCTGCTATCGTGTCTCCCGTGAATCTTCTCTTCAGGCATACCTGGTTTCTTCAACCTGTCCTCGTGGAATTTGCTTTATAAAGTCTTTATCACCTTGGTATAAATATATTAAATACATTAAATAAAATATTAAATAAATAAAATTGGTTGTTCTCCTCTGAACCTGCTTCAATTGTCAATGTTCTTCTTAAAATAAAATGTCCAAAACTAGCCACAGTACTCAAGGTGAGGTCTCAGCAGTGAGAAATGGAGCAGAATTATTAGTTCCCATGATATAGAAGACCATGATTGAGTCAATTTGGGTCTTCGTGAACCCAGGGACTGAAACATCATAGGGTAATTTCAGAAGTCACGGAATCACAGTCAACCACCCTGAATCACAGTGGATTCAGGGTGGTGGCTGTGTTTGCGTGAACATCTGTTTGAGCCGAGCCAGATGTTCACCACGGTGAATTCCTGGCGGGGTTCAAAGCTAACTACAGTTCTGGAGGTAAGGTCGGCCTCACCTCCAGAACCATGGTTAGCTGGACCACAATCAGTAATGGGGCAAAGGTAACGTCTGTTACTTGCCCTGTTCCTGACCGTGGTCCAGACCGTGGTACGGGATCGGGCACAGCGGCCTGACTGGCCGCTACGCCCGCCCGTCTCCCCGAGGGCGGGAGGCCGGTGGAGCGCGGGGGACGGGGCTGAGTGGCCACACACCGCGCAGCCCCGCCCCCTCCCTGATTCCCCTCCGGATCAGGCCAACACGTATAAAGGATGGCTAGTCTGATCACGGACCGGGATCCAAGACAGATCCCGGTCCAGGGTTCAGCGTGGCAGGCCGAAAGGCCCATCACATCTGAAATTACCCATAGTCTCATATTGCTACACCAGCAATATTGTCTCATAAATTGTAGTTGCATCATGAAATTCAATTCCATGGGCACTTCCAGCATAGTTATTGTTGCTCCCTGATCCCTAAACAATGAGTCGTTTTAGGAGGGGCTTTCCAAGTTTGGTTTCCTTCTGAGGGGAGAGGACTGGAGTTTTGTAGTATTCTGTAAAAATTTATTTATTTACAAATTTACATGTTAAGAAGGAATGGATTGAGAGCAGCAGTCAGCACAAGGAATGCTTTCTCCAAGACACAATCAACTTAGCCTCCACACTCACAAATGCATAGAGTCCCTCCAACTACTGCTCTTTCAGCAATTTCACTGCTTTCCATTGCATCCACAAACTCTGGGCTGTGTCTTCAGTCTAAGGCACAAACTTTCATGGTCCCTGTCTTTGTCTGTCCCAGGGAACTCCATGTGACTGTGCTATGCTGAAGCCATGTGGTTGGATTTGGTCAGACTAGAAGTATCCCAGCCTTTTTTGTCTTCACTCATTGGCTACACAAAGAGCTTGATTGCCCTATATGGTATGTGCCATCCAGCATCGCATCAAACTGTTACATTTCAAGGGAATATGGGACTCCCAAGCTATCATCATTGCAATTTTATAAGAGTATGAAGTATCATAGACACCTGGTATTTCATTCTCAGCGTAGCAGGCACCTGTATATATTTTTCACTAATAAGATGTCAGTCCATATGGTGACTAAATCGGCATTCTGCCTCATTGCCATTGCTCAGTGGGAAAAGTGCACAGGAGAAGGAACTGCAACCTATGCTTCTACCTCCAAAAGTATGTTTTAGAACAGTTTCTTTTTAGAGGTCACTCCAGTCTCCTATGTCCAGAGAGGCATGGGGGGCTTTCTTCTTTAGTACTTGAGACTACTTTAGTATTTGAGTTTACAAGTTTTGTATTCACATGGGAAATATGAATACAGTTACTAGTAGTTCACATTCCCTCTTTCTGGCTGTTTTTACACATGCACAATTATTCTGAAGTAGCTGTAAATCCAGATTTGTCATTCAGAAATAACTGTTTTCACAATCAATAATATTCTGGAATAAGCACTAATCCAGAATAAGCACTAAGCAGTTTTCTATGGTGGAGGAAGGGGAGGGCCTCCAGTCCAGGATAAATGTTTACACATTCTCTGTTCTGGACTTATTTAAGTCTGGAGTAAATAAATCCTCGAAAATAAGGACATATAACTCCAGAGTCAAACCAGAATCCGGAGTTATTCATACCAGGATCTATGTTTATACAAACATTTAAGTACAGATTTAGAGGTGTTCACTCCAGATTAATGAACGTGTAAAGACAGCCTCTTTCCCCTGCCTGCTTTATATTCTTTAATATGTCTGCGGATGCAGTCTCTGTGACAAGCTGTCCATCATCTAATTCTCTGAATGAATTTTCTATTTAGCAGATACTAGTTTTAAATTCTGAAACTTATAATGGCTTATGTATCCATAATTGCCATTGCCATCATAATCTCTCATGGTACTACTCATTTTCATATCTGTACTCTCAATTGTACACTTTATGGCTCGATGCTAGCAAAGCTGCCCTATAAATGCTACAGAAAGGTTCACCGTATAGAAAGGTAGTTTGTAATGCTGTATACTACTGATATATAGTAAGGTTAAATGAATTTATAATGTTATACTTGTCTACATAAACGAATAACCAGATTCAAATTTGTTGCTCCTGAATTTGTTACTTTAACAATTCTCTTTCTTTATTATCCTGTACTTTTGTTTCAGTACATCATATCACACAGCTTAACTAATCAACGGCTTACAAATTCTAGATAGAACCCCATAACAGTTCTTTTGGGGAGGGAGGGTTGGGGGGGGGGGTTTCTTCTGCCTTTTAGTATTTTTAGTACTTACATGTTTTTTGTATTTTAAATGGATTTTATATTGTTGCTGCTATATGTTGTGTTATTCGCTGCCCCGAGCTGCCAATGTGCAGGAAGGTGCGGGGTATAAGCACCTGTAATAAATAAATAAATAAATATAAATAAATAAAAAGGGCGTGAGCTAACAAAAAAAGAACCTGCAAACTTCAGAAAGCAAACTTTTTGAATCCAAACAGCAAATTGGATTCAAATCCAACTATTGGCAAATTTGTTGTCTTTGATTTTTGCTTAAAATACAAGCTTCAGCTCTAGAATATGCATGTTAGAGAGATTAATAATATGTGATATTGATTATTAGAAACCTATCAGTAGAAGGTATTATGGAAAGTTATATGAACATTTTTAGAGTGTTGGACTCTTATAACAATTGATTTAACCTTTTCTTAAAGCAGGTATTTATAATTAATTATACCTTTTGTTAACCATTTATATATACAAATTTAGTATATACTGTGACCGCAGAGCTATCAACTGTCATATGAATTTTGGGGGTTTGTTAAATCTTTTTAAGGTTTTTTTTTTTATATAAGCAAGTCAGCCATGGGGGTCCATGGCTGCCTTATGCCTCTGCCATGGACTGGCAGACTGTGGACTGTGTGGGGAGCAAAACTAATGGGCAGCTCCAAGCATGGCTACCACAGAGGCAGCTGCCACTTATTCCTCCCACTCCAGAGCAACCCCAGAAACAAACACATCACATGAGCAACCGTTCCCCCTTCCCAACCCGCACCACCGACCACCCCACGCCCTACCCAGTAACCCCTCCCATGATGCACAGCCTCAGCAGCCATTATCCCCTTCCTGCCCATGAGCCTGGAAGATGGTTCAGTCCCTGCCAGTCCCAACCAACAATGGAGGTGCATACTGGGTGGGTCACCCGCCAGTAATGCCCAGACACAGGAACCCCAACACACCACTCACAGAATGCAGACAGCAGGGAGCAAATTGCAGACTTTATTGAGCACTGATAACAAGAAGGGAACGGGAATGGCAGAAAAATCCACAGCAAAGTCAAAGCAAGCAGTCTGGCTGTGATGTGAACACCCGTGGGTGCCTGTGGGGATGTTTCGGGCTTTGGGTCCGTGAGCCTCTATGGCAGTGGTTTTCAACCTGTGGTCCAAGGACCCCTGTGGGTCCGCAGACTGTGTCTAAGGGTCCGCGAAAGAAGATGACTATGAAAGTTTCAGATTCCCAGAAAAGGGGTCATCTCTTCCCAAGCTCTCCTGGCCAGTGCTTGGCAGTTGCAAAGGCTGCTTCCTCCCCCACCGCTTATCAACTGAAAGTGACAACGCCTTGGCTATACACACAATAGATTTCCAAAAGGGTCTACACCTCTATTCAAAAATGTTTAGGGGTCTACAAATTTTAAAAGGTTAAAAACCACTGTTTTATTGTACTGGCAGAGATGTCTTCTGGCATGGCTGGCTGCAGCCGTTCAGACAGACAGGAGGCACGTGGGTTCCTGTTGCCATGGAACTGTCTATATGGCTTGTCCCACATGGCACACTGCGTTTCCTGGCATGGCGCTGTGAGGGGTGGAGAGTGGATGCTCTGTCACTCACGGGAGTGTGCATCCAGCTGTACCACCTTACGACGCATGATCATATGTGGGTCTAATGGGGGCACATGCAGGGAATGTCTGTGTGAAAACATCCTGAGTTTAGATTCCCATTCTAGACCTTTTACCTAATGTCACACTGCAAAACACAAATTTAAATAACACGTGTCTCTGTTTTTAACCCAGGGTTATGGTGGCCAGGAGAAGACTTTCATTGCAACTCAGGGTCCTATGATTAATACAGTGAATGATTTCTGGCTGATGGTTTTGCAGGAGGACAGCCCCGTCATTGTAATGATCACAAAGCTGAAAGAAAAAAATGAGGTATGATTTTCATTTGGCTAAACCAAGAAATAATTGCTTAAGTCAATATACAGAAGCAATCTTTTGCATTAGCAAGTGTACAGCTGAGCAATCTAATATGATGGTGATGAGTGCTGTGAAAAGCTTAACATAACTAAATATATGTATTATTATTATTATTATTATTATTATTATTATTGTGCCAGCAGTGTACCTGGCACTGTACAATTAATAGTTATAGACAGGTCTCTACCCCAGGGGACTTACTATCTGAGAGACAAGGGAGAGGTGAACATGGGAGAGTCAAGTATAGCATTCTCAGAAGAAGTATAGAACCTATCCCTGTTTACTCAACTACAGACATGTTCCTTTATGGAACACAGCCCAACTTAGAGCTTTTTAGGTAGTTTGTAAATTTAGGATTGCTACAGGTTACTTTTTCTGCTCCATAGTATATTTCCTTTTTTTGGGGTGCTGTAATGTCCAGGGAAGATTCTTCTCCGTGTCCTGCATTCTCTCTCTTTTTCTTTTTCTTTTTTTTTTGCTTTGGAGCAATCAAAACGTAGGGTGTAAAGAGACGGATGGCAGCTCTCAGGGCAACAGCCCACTTCACCCGTGAGCTGGGTGTGGGTGGTTCGTCTGAAGGCAGCCTGCCAGATGTTGAAGCAGAGCAGGCTGTGACTGCTCCGGGGCAGCTCTGCTTGTAGCACTCTAGAACATTCCAGAGTGACGCCAGTGGAGTGGGGTGGCCAAACCCAGGGCACCAGTTCAGAGTGGAGCTGCTCTCCGTCTGCTCAGTGGACCCATGCTGCAGGTCCGCTTCTGGCTGGCCATTGCCCTGGCAATATTATAGAGTTGCAGGCGCCAGCCTACAGTGGTGGGCAATCACCCATAACTCTCTGGTGTATGGGGGAGCCGCACAGGCAGACCTAGAGCAACACGGGTGCAACACAGAGTTGTACCCAGGAGGAGCTCTGGGGGTGGACTGCCCCTGCATCCATCTAAAAAGATCANAGAGCAACACGGGTGCAACACAGAGTTGTACCCAGGAGGAGCTCTGGGGGTGGACTGCCCCTGCATCCATCTAAAAAGATCAAATGAGACAACTTCTGAAGAAATCTATTCCATGTTCTATAGAAAGCCTAGCTCATGCTTAGAAACACAGTTTGAGTTAATTTGACTGATACTTCGGAGACGTCTTGCCAGATTAGAAATCTTTAGTTCCGAATGTATGTAGCCTTCACAATGTAATTCCTAATTACCTGATAACTGCCTGTCACACATTGTACAACTCTTTGGGGGCACATTCACACCTACTGGTCCGTGACGGGTGATCGCCAGCAAAGTCGCACAGGGGGACTTTTGCACCAAACAAACCCTGCGCATGTTTTGGCTTCTGGATTCACTCCTGGAGCCAAAATCTGCATGGGCCAGCAGGTGTGAATGTGGTCTTGGACAGATTCCCACCTACATATTTTAAGGGCTTTCTTTAATATTTGTACTAACTGATGTCAGGTTTTCCCCACACATCTATTCCACTAGAGTAATGACAGCGTCATTCGCCCCTGTGTAGAAGACCAGCAGAAAGCTTAATCATCAGCTAAATTCTGCTTATACTGAAAGCTTAAGTCAGATGATAGTGCTAATATGTGTATTTGAAAAGTTAATTTGCATATTTTTCCCCTACAGATTGTTTTTCAATCATTTTTTTAAATTCCACATTTGTTTTTCATCTTCACAGCAAAATTCCCTTCTTTCATTTTTTCATTATTCCAGTGTTTGCTGCTTTGGTCATGAGCCAGAGCCACCAACCACAGGGATTCAATGGGACTACTCTGGAGTAAGTGGTTGGTGGATCATGGCTCCAGTTGCTTCAGTATTTTTTGAATTTCAGTATTCAGTTCTTCTTTGACTTCAGTTCCTTTAGTTACTTTGTTCTTCATTTGTCAGTATTTTGACTTGGTAGGTTGGGGCTCTTCAGCTTGGAAAAGAGACAGCCGAGAGGAGATATGATAGAGGTCTATAAAATCATGAGTGGTGTGGAACTAATAAACAAGGAGCAGTTATTTACCCTCTCAACTAGTACTAAAACTAGGAGACACTCAATGAAACTCACAGGTGGCAGAGTAAAAACAAACAAAAGAAAGTATTTTTTCACTCAGCGTACAATTAGGTTGTAGAATTTACTGCCAGGGGAGGTGGTCAAGGCCAGCAGTACAGCTGAGTTTAAAGGAGGTTTGGACAAGTTTCTGGAAGATACGTGCATTAGCAGATATTAGCCAGACAGGACCAGGGAACATGATCGGAGCTGGGGGGAAAACAACATGGAATGGATCCAGCATGGTGATCTGTTGGGTGCTTCTCCCAGGTCCCCGTGATTGACCACTGTCTGAGACAGGATGCTGGGCTCAATGGACCGTTGGTCTGACCCAGTATGGCACTTCTTATGTTCTTATGATGACTTCCTTTTGCATTCCATTTCAGAAATGGACCAATCCCATTCATATTCAAAAAATGTTTAAAACCCACCAAATAGTAATGCGAAAGACCTAAAGTACTGAATAACAAAATGCCAAATTAATGAAGTGACAAATACCAAAATAACAAAGTGATCAAAATAATAAACTGCAGAACTGAACCAAAAATTAGAAACCATAACCAAAGAGGAAAACTAATGCCCCCTTTGTATTCACTTCACTAAAACAAATGCAAATATACTAAATTTATCATATTTGGAATTTACTTTGAATATTCCTTCCAGGCCTAGCAATGTTAGACACTGGCTGATCCTCTTCAGAGTGGTGAACTTCGTCCAGATATTGCTGGGACTGTAAATATGGCTGTGCTCTGAGGGAAGGGATACAATTATGTCCTCCCTCCTGAATCATTGGATGGTTTGTCCTCCAAAACCATCATTGGGCATTGACTCCCTGGCCAGTTATTGACTGTTCTGTAACCTTCCCTTTTTAGGGAAGGTTATTGAATGAGTAGTGGCTCAGCAGCTGCAGGGGCATCTGGATTGGGTTGGTATTCTAGATCGCTCACAGTCTGCAGTCTGGGTTATGGCACTGAGACTGCGCTTGTGACCTTGGGCGACGACCTCCGCCATGAATTAGATCAGGATCACTCAGCCCTGCTAATTCTGTTAGATCTGTCAACTGCATTTGATACCATTGACCATGAGATGTTGGTGACTCGCCTGCGGGACCAAGCCAGAGTGGGCAGGATTGTTTTGAAATGGTTCTGTTCTTTCCTGGCTGGTAGAACTCAGTAGGTGGTGCTCAGGGATTGTTTGTCTTCTTCCCTGGGACCTCCCGTGTAGAGTCCCACAGGGTTTGATTTTGTCCCCTCTCCTGTTCAATGTGTATATGCAGCTGTTAGGTGAGGTCATGAGAAGGTTTGATGTTCGGTGTCATCAACATGCTGATGACACCCAACTCTGCCTCTCTTTTTCCTCCGACCCAGACCCAGCAGTCTTGGTGCTTGGCAGCTTTGGGGGACTGGATGAGGGCAATCCGACTGAGAATGAATCCTGACAAGACGGAGGTGATGCTGGTGGGTAAGATGATGGGAGTAGCATCCCCCATCATGTGTCCCTCATTGGTCCCTCAGGTTCGGAGTTTGGGGGGTGCTCCTTGACTCCCAACTCTGCCTGGATGCCCAGGTGGGGCATGGGGGGTGGCGAGTAGCACTTTTCACCAATTACATCTTGTGCAGCGGCTTCGACTGTATGTCTCGGATTCCAATCTGGCCACCATAATCCATGCCTTCATTACCTCGAGATTAGACAACTGTAATGTACTCTACGTGGGGCTGCCCATGGTGATGATCCAGAGGCTGCAG
>QEPC01006720.1:2784094-2838741 GCA_003113815.1 Sphenodon punctatus | reverse complement strand
GGGTGCCTTCTTGGAGGTCCCCCGTGTTAAGTGGGGGGCCACAATGGAGAGAGCATTCTCGGTGGCCAGGCCGCGCCTTTGGAATTCCCTCCCGGAGGAAGCTTGCCTGGCCCCGAGCCTTTTAACATTCCAGCGAGTTTGTAAAACCTGGCCGTTCGCCCAGGCCTTTGGGGAGGGTGGGAGAGTGGGTTAGCGGGTTTTATCCTCCTACCCTTCTTTATAATTCTTTTTATTTTCTTGTTGTCCTTTCCCTGTTTTATTTGTGAGATTTGTATAACTGTTTTAAATGTTTTTAAAAGCTGTTTTTTAAAAATTTGTTAGCTGCCCGGGTGGGGTATAAATATATTAAATAAATAAATAAATAAAGTATGCTCCGACTGGCAAAAATCCATGGATACTATATTAATATAGACTGAAATATCCCCCCATGGAAATAAGTTCCTCCTTAGTATCTTAATAATGACACATGTGCTAGAAGGGTTGTTTCTATATCATCCTGCACACAGCAGTCAGCTAGGGAATATCATGAGAGAGATGGACATGATGGTGTATGCCACACTCAAATTTAAGAGCTGCTCTAAAGTCCTCCTGGATTTCCCAAGTTTTCAGTCAAGTTTCAAAATGCATTACCAGTACCTCTTCTGTCATGTTTACATATGTCTTTTCTGTCCAAAGATGTTAAAGTAGTGTTGAGAGTAATAAAACTAAGTACTAAATATTGCTGATTCTAAACGTGCAACATCATTTTCAGCAAGGAAGTCAGTCCCAAAATGTGAAACACTATTGGTATACCTCCTGGCCTGACCACAAAACTCCAGACAGTGCACAGCCTCTTCTGCAACTCATGCTGGATGTGGAAGAAGACAGGATGGCATCAACTGGCAAAGGGCCAGTAATTGTCCACTGCAGGTAACTGACTACAGCTTTCTTGAAAAAATAAACGTTTTTTAAAATCCACTGAAATGAGATGAGGGGGCTACATAAAAATCAGATTGTAAAGTTCTTTTTCCATTCAAATACATCTACATATATTATTCTAAGTTCTGTAGATGATTTGATTATATAAGACCTGACTGACATACTAGTTTACAGTTATATCTTTAAATCCTTTGGCTGCAATCTTCTTAGCAATGGGACTACTTTGAGTCAATGCTACAGTGAGCCACAAAATTACTGGGTGGCCTTAGGCAAGGCACTATCTTACAGCCTCATTTCCCCATCTGTAAAATGGGACAGGGCTGTTGTGAGGGTGAACTAGATAAGGACTGTAAAACACCATCTAAATGATAAATAATCATCTTGCTTGGAATTTATAATCTTGCTTGGAATTTTGCTTTTGTCTAATGCATGGAGAATTTATTCAGGAACAGTTAATCCGTGTGAAACTATGACTCTTGTAATATTGCCAAGATCCAGAGCCGGCCTTGATTGATTTGCTGTCCCCACTGCTCCATACATACTGTTTTTCATAGAAACACCAGTTAGCAACACAAAGACCCTTTGTTATCCCTTTCCCTAATTCAATTGCCATCATGGGCTCTGTTTCCTTTTCCTCCTGAACAAATGCCACCAGTTGTTCAAGATCAAATTCCACCACATGCCATGAAATGCAAAAGTAGACACAGGATGCAGTCAGACGAGGTGCGGCAGCCCAGTCCTCATGCAGCCTCGTGATAGGCCATCTCTGCCACCACTACACTGCAGGGCCAGTGCGGTAAGTCAGGCCGGGGACTGCTGAAGCTTCCACCACAGCCAAGTCAGGCTGCAGCGCCAGACACACAAGCAGGTGCCTTGCCCTGCCTCCCTCCCCAGCCTGACTGAGATCCCGCCCTTCGGCATGACGTGGCCATGCACAGCAGGCAAGAGTCATCACTCAGTACCTCACAGCGGTGCTCCATGCGTGGCAGAACAAGCGTGGCCCAGGCAAATGAGTTGCCCCATCCTGGGTAACCTTACCCCAGTTACGGTAAGGCTGGTCTGTGATGCACCACTAGAATTTTTCTGAGGACGCATCATGTAGCAGCCAGCTGCTTGCCCCACCCCGCAGCGGGGGGGGAACATCTGGCGGGCACCAACCACATGATGCACTACATGATGTGGCCTAGCTGCCCAGAGTGGAGGAAGGCTACCCAAGGCATGGTAACCCCACCCCCTCTGTCTTGGGCGGCTTCACCTATACATACAGAGACACACACACAGCTATAGATATGAGACACACAAACATCTACATACAGATACACAAGAATACACACAGACAGATACAGATAGACAAAGGGTGTCTTTAGACATAACAAAGATGGCCCTCGAGCGACCTCTGGGATCTGCCGGGGGCGCCTTCCTGGAGGTCCCCTGGGTGAACTGGGGGGCCACAATGGAGCGGGCATTCTCGGTGGTCACACCGCAGCTGTGGGACTCCCTCCCAGAGGAAGCTCGCCCAACTCCCAGCCTGTACGTGGCTGTTTGTCCGGGCGTTTGGGGGAGAGGGGTAGGGGTGGGGGATGGATGTTTGCCAGTGGCTTTTACTACTTTTATGGTGGTTTTATATTGTTTAAGTAACCCTTTTGTATATTATGGATTGTTTAAATTGTTTTAACTGTATTTGTGAGCCGCCCCTAGCTGCCATTCTGCTGGAGAGAGCGGGATATAAATTATTAAATAAATAGATAAGATAAATAAAGATCGGGTGTCAAAAGCCCCAAGCACGTGTTTGGCTGTTGTGTGTTAGCACCATAACAATTCAGACACCAATTAGGTCACCCATCGAACACGTGATGTGAACACCATTGCATCATAAGGACAATTTGCAGTTTTCAGTTAAACACATATCCAACGTTGTGTCTATTGATCTCGCGTGGTGTGTTAGCAGGTACAATACGGGGAACGAGGTGGCACCACTTGCGTGCTGGGATCGGGTGGCAAGCAAAACACCGATTTTCCCCAAGATGGGCTGTGTATCTAAGCAGCACCACATGGTGAACACAGGGCCAAACCGGTGTTCATATCAAGGTCAGAACACACATTCAGACACCCGTTGACAGTATGTCTAAAGACACCCAGAAACACACCCAGAGACATCTACACACACACACACACACACACACACACACACACACCATTCCCAGCTCAGTGGCTCAGAAGCTCCCAGAGCCTTGTGCTTCTCTACACCCAAGCCTAGAGATGTACTTGTGCTAACCACAGAAAAGCCATGGTCATTCCAGGCTCATTAAAGCCATTCCTACACTGGTAGCTGAGAAGATCCAAGCAAATGGTTCCTTGCCTGGCCTTCCCTAACATGTTGCTGATCCTAAATGTGCAACATCATTTTCAGCAAGGAAGTCAGTCTCAAAATGTGAAACACTATTGGTATGCCTCCTGGCCTGACCACAAAACTTCAGACAGTGTGCAGCATCTTCTGCAACTCATGCTGGATGTGGAAGAAGATAGGATGGCATCAACTGGCAGAGGGCTGGTAATCGTACACACAGTCACACAGGTCCTTCCATGCCACTCCCAGAGTCACACGGATCCTTCCATGCCACTCCCAGTCACCACACTTGCTGAATGGATGGTTGGCCCTGCCAAGGTCCTAGATGAAAGAGGATAATCTGTGAAAGCACTGACTTGTTGACAGTTCTAACTCATGCACCCATTTTAAAAATTATTAATTATTATTATTATTATTTATTTATTTATTTATTGATTGTTTTATATAGCACCCCCCTGCCATAGCACTCGGAGAGCTTTACACATAACAATTTAACACTTTTTTTTTTTAATCCTCACAACAGCCTGGTGAGGTACATTAGACTGAGAGAATATTGTGACTGGCCCAATGTCACCCAGTGAGTTTTCTGGCTAAGTCGAGACTTGAACCGGGATCCCCCCTACCTCCCAGTCCAAGTACCTGCACACTTAGCCATATTACACCACACTGGCTCTCTTTTCAGTTTTTCAAGAAATTTATCAAGAATTTCCAAATATTCTGGGCAAGTGAATGTGTAAATAAAATTAACTGCCTATTTGTGCCAGTTTTATCTACAACATCTCCTGTTCTGGGAATACAGGAATCTGCACTTTGGTGAAGAATGGGAATATAAAGTCCTCACTAACTAACCTAGTGTTATTGATATGCTGTTGCACTGTGCATATTCATTTCTAGTGTAAAAATATTAGTTGAGGAGATGTCAGGTGCATGACTAAAGCTAGCAGCTAATCATTCCTTCTCCATATATTTAACACTTTGAGTGGCTTCGTGTCCTTTGAATGATGCAGCTTGTTATCAGTCAGCTCACCTTTGGTTTAACTGTACTTTCAGTGCTGGAATAGGAAGAACTGGATGTTTTATTGCTACTGCCATTGGCTGTCATCAGCTGAAGGAAGAGGGAGTGGTAGATGCATTAAGCATTGTCTGTCAACTACGAGTGGACAGGTGAGTTGCTACAGAATAATTAATCGGTAAGGTAATGCAATCCATGTGTAAAGTTTGGTCCAGGCTTTTCAGAACTCATAAAAGCCACAGTTGATGGACCCCGTCGGCCCTATACAGTCCATCCTTATCATGACGAATATCATTGTGCACGATAGTCTTTTCTCTCATGCTACCAAGCAGTGCCCTATCATGTTGTTGGCCTTCTTCCTTGCCCTGTCTACCTTTCCTGGGTGGTTGGCATTGGCCCATACCCTACGCTGCAACATTTCAGACCATACCACCGTGCTTCCCGGGAAACGCTCTTGTACCAATTTGAGATCTGACTTAGCCCTTTTTTACAACCAGAGCCTCATTGCCCTGGGCAGATTGTTCTCACCCAAATGTACAACTATAATTCCTGGGGATGGATGTTTCTGCTGTGCCGAGGACAGTGCTGGGAGAAGTTGCTCCCAGAGCATACCGCGCTTACCCAACCATATCACTGAGGCCCACTCACTGAGGCCCAGCTGGGTGCCCCACCCGCTGCGTGCGGCCATCTTTGCTGCCCAGTGAATCATGCTGTGGTCAACGACCCACACTACCATCCTGGCCTACGGAACTGCCATGTCTGCAAGAGAAGACAAGGTTGTATGGTTGTGATTCCCTAGACCAGGAGACAGCCTTTGCCCTGGTGTGCTGTCCAACCCGCCGCGACTCCGTATCCCTCACATATGTCCTAAAGGCTCAGGATCGCCATCTCCCAATTTTCTGTATCTGCTGGCTGCACAACCCCATATCTGCTGCAGTAGATGCAGCCGCAATCCTAAATGAATGCGAACTGTAGTGCAAGGTGTCGAGGCCCAGCTCCCTCACGCACATGCTTAACACAGCCCCGAACTGGTATCCGGCCATGGGGTCCCATCCTCGTGCCTAAATAATGGGCCCAGGTCTGGGGGGGGGGGTGATGACTCAAGTCCCCCCCTATGGCCCAGACCAGACAGATTATGGCATAGGCAGAGGGGTAAAGTTTTATCGTCTGCCCTCTTCCTCTTTGGTCGGTCTTTGACCATTGTAAGTGGAGAGTAAGAGTGCTGACCTCCCACCCCACATCCTGCATTTGGAGGGCCCTGGCTGACATGTCAGTTCTCGAGTTCTGGACCAATTCACCTATCCTGGATGCCCAAAATAGGACAACCCGGAATGCTGTGGTGAAAAGCTGCTTTTCGCGGCTAGAGGAACAGACTCTAGGCAGTATGCCAATTAGGTGAGTCAACAGCTGGGGGGTAATGGGGGCTCTGCTATCCTGAATTGAGGGGGTCTCCCTGGACCAGCTTTCTCACATCCGGCTCATGAAGAAACCGTTGTCCGGGGAAGGATAACCTGAGGCATGGCTAGCAAAGGCTATGGCCGATACTTTTCTGGAGATGGTTCCCAGTGCCAGGCCCTTGCCACAAAGGGATAAGGTGACCTGAAGCAGTTGACTTTTGGGGATGGGGAAAAACTAGGAGCCAACTGTTCTGGAACCTGAAATCCTGGAACTCACAAAATGCCTTTTCATATGCCCTCCTGGTTCTGGAGGCTAGGGAACCCTAGACTGTCTGAAAGAGGTCTAATATCCAAGGTTCCACATGTCACTTGGGAACGGGTCTGGCTCCTCCCTGGCTTCGGGGGCAAGCAGGTGAAATCGTTCCATCTGGAATTGAGAAAGGGCATTGGCTATGCCATTGTTAATAGGGGGCATTGTTAATAGGGGGTACATGCTTGTCCATAAACATTATGTACATTCGTAAGCACCTGAGCACAAAGACCCGGACCAGCCTCATCACCCTCTCTGATTTAGATGACAGCTTGTTGATAACGTACGACTGCCATGTTATCGCACCAAAACAAGACTCTCCGGTTGGAGAAATCATCCCCCCACAGTCTCACCGCCACTACTATAGGGAAGAATTCCAGAAAGGTCAAATCCCAGGTTATCTCTGCCTCCTCCCACTCCACCAGCCACGGAGCCACACACCATTGTCCCTTGAAATAGGCCCCAAAACCATGGCTGCCTGCTGCATCGGAGTTTATCTGCAGCTCGGATTCTAGTAGAAGCCATTGCTGCCAGAAACTGACTCCGTTGTAGTCTTGTAAAAAGACGTCCCAGATAGCCAGATCCTCCCACATCTCCTTCGTCACCCTGATGTGGTGATGCGGGGGATGGTCGCTTCCTTGAGTGCATACAGGCGGGACGTAAAAGCTCTCCCTGAGGCAATGACTCAACAGGCGAAGTTCAGGTTACCTGTTAGTGACTGCAGTTGCCTGACCGTTACCTTTGGTGCTATGTGGAATGCTGCGATTGTGCTGTGGAGCGCCTGCAACTTGTTTGCTGGCAACTGCGAAAGGGAATGAGCTGTGTCCAGTTGTATGCCCAAATAGGTCAATTTGGTTAATGGCCCTTCCGTTTTTTCAGGTGCCAAGGGGACATCTAGCTCCTGAAATGTGCGCAGCAGGTGCTTGCACTGCACGGTGCCCACCCTACCCGCAAAGAGGAAATCGTCCAAATAATGGGTGATCTGACTGTGCCCCACCCTCCGGGACACAACCCATTCGAGTACCGAGCTGAACTTCTCAAAGGCGGTGCACGGAATGGAAAATCCCATGGGCGTCACCTTATCAAAGTAGAACTTGCCTTGGAATTCCATTCCCAGCAGCTTGAAGTCATCGGGGTGTATCGGCAGCAAGAGGAATGCTGCCTGTGTGTTAGGGTAGGGGGGTGTAGGGATGGGAAGAACCCAGAGGGGACAGAGTCTAAGCCGCCAATGATTCAGGGAATGAGAAAAGACCCCCCCACACACACTGTTCACTCAGGCTATGTGCTCTTAGTATGGAAAAACGACCCCGCAGGTTAACAGTTGGCCCTAGTGCCTTCAAAAGAAGGCAGGCCTTATCATCATCGGGGTGGAGATAACACGGCCCAGAGCTCAGCCCCCACTTGTGCACACGAATCACGTATCCCACCACCACCACCCTTTGCCCAACACCACACATGCTGCCTAAGATATTGTTGGGGGGGAAAGATAGGGGGGTGTTGGTGGCAGTGAGGGAGACCAGGGAAGCCGAGAACCAGGGGAGTTTGGGGTAGGAAAAATGGAGCCTCCGCACTGGGAAAAGGGACCCGGGGTAACAGGAAGGGAAGGAAGGGACGGGCTGCAAACACTCAGTAATCACTCACTCACCACTCTCACACCACCCCACTCACAGCCTCCACGCACCCACACTCACACCATCCACTCTGCTCCACACACTCTGCTCACACTTCCCAGGCTCCACACTCCTCGCACTCCACGCAATCACCACCGTATTCAATCCACAAGTTCCTCGCAAGGGGCCAGTCTCACAGCTGCGCTGATCACCGGCGCTGCTGTGATGACTGCTTCCTTCTTTTATGCTCCTAGCTCCGCCCCCCTGAGTGCCTGGAGACATGCTGAACGTCGCACAGGGTCCAAGTGCCCTGCCTCTCTGTGCTGCTGCTCTATTGGGGAATCCCTTATGCTTGTGACGTGATGCTGTTCTACCTTGCCCCTCTCTGCGGGTTTTCCCCTCTTGCCTCCACGCTGGAGGGATCTCCTCTGGCGTCTCCGTCCCCCCTGAAGCCCCCACCGGGCCTGCCCCAGACGGGACCTTATACTGTGCTGTGCACAAAGCCTAGGTCTGTCGTACAGGGAGGGGTGGCTTCCACCCCAGCATGACTCACCCCACCTACAATAAGAGGGAGGACCACCGTGCAGCCCACCCCGATAGAAGCATGATCCCAAAGGGGGGGGTCAGTCGGGCTCCGCCTGGATGACCCAGCTCCCTCTGGCTCGGGGTCCCTTTCCCATGAGCAAGCCCGTGGAGCTCACCATCCGTAGTGTCTAGCTTGTATGCAGGTCCTCGGTAGTTGCCTCCGCCTGGCCCCTGTTGCTGCCATCTCTGGGCTGCCTCAAGACTATCCATCAGGGCCTGCAGTCCTTCCCTCAGGGCAACTATTTGGCCTGCTGACTGGGCATAAATTCCTCCTGACATTCTCTGGGCTTTGGTTCATTGTCCCTGTAATGAGAAGGCAGGACCCAGAAATGTCCCTGACCCCATGGGGGCCCCGTTTCCCTCATGGTAGTGCAGGGGGAACCCCATCATTGGGGGCTCCACTGCCCCCATCCACCCACCTTAGCTGGGCCAGGAGAACCAGTTTGAATCTCCTTTGGGAGCTCTCCAGCTCTTTGATCCGCCTCTGGTACCCCACCAACTGCGCCTGGAGCATCGCCCCTGTCCCCTCCTGTGGCTCATGCTGGGGGGGCCATGGGGCTGTACCAGCCCGGGAAGCCCATGTAGGCAGGCCCTTGGGCAGGGCCTTTCTCCTTTTGGGGGCCATCTTAGCCCCTTCAATGCCCACTGTCTGGACCTGGGAAGGGAAGGACCCTCGTACCCCACCGCAGCAGGGCCGCTCGGGGGTCAAGTGACCTATCCCAGTGCCCCCCAAAGGAGCCTAGAGACAGTGCCCAATGAGGGCAATCCAGCCTCTGCACTGATGGGGGGGGGATGGACAAGGTGATCTCACCCCCACCCACATAGTCGGAAGGTGGAACCAGTGGCTATACGGGTGGGTGCTTAATGCCCTACAGCACAGCTGCTGTGCTATAATATTAGGTCTCAAGAGGTAGGCCTCAAGCCCTGGGCACTCAGTGCAGGAACACACTGCTGGTCTTCAGGGCGGGCGCTGCACCTCCCGCACACATGTTGCGCTATGCCTCCAAGGTAGACCTCAAGCCTGGAGGCCTTCGGTGCAGGACCATGCTGATGGTATCCCAGGAGGGGGGACGATGCACCCCCATGCACGTTTTGCACTATTTAGGGAGAAGCCACTGGGGGGAAGTTAACCTTGAGGCGGCAGAGGGCAGGCCGCCTGACCGCAAGAGCCCATGCACCCACCGCTCAAACCAAGGAGAAGGCCGTCCCTCCCAGCCGCTGCTGTGCACTTCTTCCCCCATTCGTCGCCACAGCCAGAATGAGGCAGCGAGCGGGGAAACCTAAGATGGCACCTGAAAGTCTCGCGCTTTGCGAGAGCCCTAGCCACCACCACCACACACACACCCCGTTGCTGTACAACTCCCGGGCCCGCCTCCCTCCAGCTGAGCGCAACGATGTGGCCGCCTCCTGTCCCTCATCTCCTTCTTTGGAGGTAAGGGGGCTGGTGCCAAACCCCCTGCCGTGGCGAGTGTGGAGGGACGATTGTCTACATGAGAAAGTGAGTTATACTCAATCCATATTAACTGGGATGTACAATTAATTGAGGCTAGTTAAACCCTCATGATTATTATCTTATTATGGAGTAAAAGTACCTTTTCTGAGGTAAATTTAAACCTGTTCTTACTCAAATTAAACTGGGGGGCTGCACAAACCAAATCTGTCAGGGTGGGGAGTGTGGCCAATGTGCAGTGAGCTTCCACTCTGAGTGATTTCCACCATCTTGGTGCACACATTGCTTTCCACAAGGGGCCGTGAACCCCATTATAGATAAAAAATGCCCATGTATGAGACTTTCACATTAATCAAATCCTGCTTTGCTTATTTATGTAAGTACTCAACAACCACTCAAGAACTCATACCAGAAATGGGATGCAACTGCATTCCATATGCATTACTGAAGGAGAGTCCATGTATCCTGGACTCCTTTCTAGTGCATGTTCTTTGTTTTTCACAGAAAAAAGGAAATCTTTGTATTGACGCATTTTCAAGATTTTCAGTATATCTAGAGTCCTCTGTACATTCTTAACCTTAAAGACACATTCTATGCCTTCCAAACACTCTTCTCTTGGTTTCCTAGACAGGATGAAAATAATTTCCAGTCTGTGTCACTTCATTGTTTAAGTGTTTTGATTAATCAGAGCTCAGTTAAAAAAGAGAGGAGGAGGAAAGAGAGAGAGAGAAAGACAGAAAGAAATGTGACCAGGTGGCCCTCCTGATCCTAGTCGGGGGGTGGGGGAGAGAGTTGGAGAACTTAACTCACAGATGTGGCACACAGCAACCTTCCATAACCTTCCCATATTTAGTGCTCCTGGATTATACAACTGTCGTCTGCGGTTCTGCCCCTGGTGTGTAAGTAGTCTCTCCAGTCCCCCAGGCCTTCAAAGTCTTGGAGGAGTTGGGGGAATCTGGCCTCCTTAACCTCCCCTTTTAGCCAGCCTGTCTTCTCCAAGATTTTAAGAGCTCTTATCAGTTTGGGCCTCTCTGGGCCCTTGTGAAGTCCAAAGTCTCTTGACTCCTCCTGAATCGAATGCAAGGAGTGTTCCCACCATAGGGGTCCAGCAATGTCCTATCTCCCTTATTCCAGGGGTTAGGGTAGGGGTTTGTCATCCTTATCCAAACCCTGCAGCAGGCTGTCTCAACAGAGAGCCAGGCTGGTTACACCCAGCCAGCCTAGCAAGGCCCAGACTCTCTGTGCAAGCCAGTGGTGTGCATTTTATTTTTGTTTTTCTGGCATTAATAACAATTTTTTTCATTAATACCAGAAAAATGAAAACAAAACAATAAAGAAAGACATTTTGGAATAAAAGCAAAAATCTTGGAGTTTAAAAAAATTAAAATTTTGGAACATAAATATCAGGCTTTAACTTCTTTTTTTACTGTCTGCTTGCATTAAATTTTGAGAGAATTGATCATCCCTGTCAAATTTCAGACAGATTTGATTAAGAGTTCCAATTGTATAAGTATCATAGTTTGTGATGCATTCTGGCTGTAAGTTCTATTGTATTCATCCAATGTGGATGGAATTTGGACTGATTGCACCCTTCAAAAAAGGTATCATTACAGCCAAGTTTCATAAATATTGGATAAAGGGTCCCAATTTTATAAGCAATTAACATTATGTGGTTTGTGCACACGTTTCCAGTGGTAACATCTTTGTTTTCCATCTGATATGGATCTTTCCATCCAATATGGATGGAATTTGAACTCATTGTACCCCTCACCCAAGAGGGATTATTCCTGCAAAAAAGGAAAAAGACCACACCAGTAACAATGACAAAAACTCCCCGTCCCAAGGACTGAATCCTACAAAGCTGAGTACACAAACAAAGAAGGTGGTAGAGTGGAATTATAAACATTTAATCATATACACAATGCAATAAACAAAGGGGTATCCTATTAATTATTTATTATTATTATTATTATTATTATTATTATTATAAACATTTATATAGCACCGGTCATGTACCTGGCGCTGTACAGAACATAGAAATAGACACGGTCCCTGCCTGTGGCTTACAATCTAAAAGACAAGGATGGGGAGACAGGGAGAGGGGACAGTAGGAGACAAACAAACATTCAAGCGGATGCGAAGTCTCAGGTGCGTGTGCATGTGCTTGGCTTGGTTACAATCAGGTTGGTTGCAGCAGTCTGCAGAGGAGGGCAAACAGTAAGTATATGGGGAACGACTAGCAGGCATTGGGAAAGGCAGTGAGGAAAAAGTGGATCTTGAGGAGGGATTTGAAGGAACGGAGGGCGGGGGCAAGGCAGATGTGGGTAGGGAGGGAGTTCCAGACGCGGGGGGCAGCGAGGGAGAAGGGTCGAAAGCGGTTAGGTGAGCAGAAGAAACGAGGGAGAGTGAGGGAGGGGACAGAGGAAGAGCGGAGAGCGCGTGCAGGAGTGCGTAGGGAGATTAGGTCCGAGAGGTAAGGGGGAGCTTGGTTGTGGAGTGTTTTGAACGTGAATACCAGGAGTTTAAACAGGATACGTTCAGGAAGGGGGAGCCAGTGAAGAGAGAAGAGGAGAGGCTGCACATGGTCGAAGCGACGGGCAGAGTGAATGACCTTGGCAGCAGAGTTTTGGATTGCGATAAGGGGGGACAGGTGAGAGCGAGGGAGGCCAGCAAGGAGGAGGTTGCAGTAATCGAGGCGAGAGATAACCATGGCATGAACAAGGGTTTTGGCCGAGGAGGTAGAGAGAAAGGGGCGGATCCGAGCAATGTTATGGAGGGCGAATCGGCAGGATTTGGCAACAGAGTCAATGTAAGGTTTAAAAGAGAGGTGCGTGTCAAAGATGAAGCCCAAGCTACGGGCTTGGAGAACAGGATGGATGGTGACTCCATCGATGCAGATGGGCAGGTTAGAGGGAGAGGAAGAGGAGGGAGGAAAAATGAGGAGTTCGGTCTTGGCCATGTTGAGCTTGAGTTGACGTCGGGACATCCAGGCGGAGATGTCAGAGAGGCAGTTGACGAGGCGTGAGTGGACAGAAGAGGAGAGAGAGGGGGTAGAAAGATAGAGTTGGGTGTCATCAGCATAGAGATGATATTGGAATCCGTGGGAGGCAATAATTTTGCCAAGGGACAGGGTGTAAATAGAGAAGAGGAGAGGGCCAAGGACAGAGCCTTGGGGGACCCCAACCGAAAGGGGGAGGGAGGAGGAGTTTGACTCGGGGAGCGAGACTTTAAAGGAGCGGTCAGAGAGGTAGGAGGAGAACCAGTCAAGGACAGAGCCACGGAAGCCCAAAGAGTAAAGCGAGTCCAATAGAAGCAAGTGGTCGACAGTGTCAAAGGCAGCAGAGAGGTCAAGGAGGACAAGAATGGAGTAGAGGCGCTTAGATTTAGCGACAAGTAGATCATTGGTGATCTTGGCCAGGGCAGTTTCAGTAGAGTGGAGGGGGCGGAAGCCGGATTGGAGAGGGTCCAGGGAGGAGTTGGCAGAGAGGAGGTCCAGGCAGCGGGAGTAGATGACACGTTCCAGAAGCTTCGAGGCAAAGGGAAGGAGGGAGACTGGCCGATAACTAGAGGGGTCAGATGGGAGGCAATGTCCTGACGGATCTTGTCAAACATCCTACCCAAACATATGTACAGTTCAAGAAAAATACACATCAGAGTTATCAAAATAACGCATCTATTAATTACTGGTATGTAATTACTTAAAAAACAACACCCTGATGATTGCCAATTCAATACAAACCATAACAATTGTACAAAATCCAAATGCATTTTGGTGACCCAGCCCCTTTCCCAATGGAATATCTTTAAAAAGCTTACAAAACAGATTGGCAGATGCTGCATAATAGGAAAGCAAATGCCTGGGGGCGGGAGGGGAGAGAAAGAAAGAGAATGGGCATAATTGTAAAGTTGCATACAAATTATAAATTAATTAGCAGCCCACACTAATGGCTATATCTAAATTATTTACTCACTTCAAAAACCAACCAGTGAGACCTTATATTAGACTATAAAGCATCCAAAGAGAAAGTCTGCAAGGAGTTTTGATAACTATAGTGAGTACGTAGATTATCCTCAATTTCTTTTCACAGATTAAAAATTATAAGTGTGTAATACACACATAGCAACTGCACAATCCTCATCTTACCACGACATGACATGAAAGTTGTGTGTGCTCTTTGAATCAAAGTTATATATGCTGTTTCAGTGGCATCTTGAAAGATTCTGAATCACTTCAGCAAAACTTCGTGCTGTGTTAAACAACAAATTTCTAAATGTTAGATACTGACCCTCATACATCCAAAGGATTCCCCTCCCCTTCTTATCTCACAGGCACTCTTCAATGCAAAATTAATACATACCATCTTCAGTAGACAGCAACAACCTGATTTCTTACACAAACACATCAATTCACAGCTCTATGTAGAGCCCATCAGTTACAAATGAGTCTCTTACAGTGGTCTCAGTAAACTGTCTCCAGATGATCAAACCAGCCACAAGCAGCTTCCCTCCACAGTTCCACACAAATCAATTCCCAGGCTGTGTAACCATGGGTAGCAGACAATAATGGTGATCAGTCACAGGTGACTCTCCTCTGTAGGATCCAGCCAAGTCAATTCTCAAAGTGTGGGGAATGCTTGTAATATATGATGATGAATCAAAACATATGCCTACCAACATTAGATATTAACTGCACAAAAGCACATAGTGCATACCTGGAAATCAGTTCCATCTTATTGATAAATAATTCCATAATAAAAAAACCTCGTTTACAAGAAGAGTTAAGGCTCTTGCAAATTCAATCATGCACTAAAAAGCATGGAAATTGCAAGTTAAGGCTCCCACCTTAACGTCAGTGCCATGTTAGCAGTAAAGACATTGTACAGTCTCATATATTGTGCTCACTTACAACTTCGGCTCCATGCACCCACACTTTGCCTTCGTCTTTCAGCCCCAATCCTCTTCTTCTTTGCAGGTTGGGGGCAACACTGAAGCTGGGGACAGGAGGGTGTGAGCTGGCCCCTCACCCCCTTTGTGTCCTCTTTAAGAAAGAGAGAACTTGGGAGTTCTGGCTCCCACCCCTTCTCCCCCTCTAATCAACTTGGTCCCAGCCCTGTAACAAAGAACTCAGGACTCCTGGCTTCCAGCCTCTCTGCCCCACTCTAACCCAGTAGGCTGCACTCCCTTCACAGGCAACTCAATAGTCCTGGTTCCGAGCCTGTTCTCCTCTCCCCTGTGCTCAACTTTGTAACATACAACCCAGGAGTCCTGGGTCCAAGTCACCCCTCTAACCTTCTAGCCCCCACTTCCCTCACAGAGAACTCAAAAGACCTGGAAAATACAATGTTTGTCTGTATGTGTTATATGGAACAGAAGTGTGTGTGTGGAAGGACAAAAAAAACAAAACCCCAGGAGAGGAAATGGAATAACAGGGAGGGAGGCTATTGGGAGTCAAAGAATAGGGAATCAGCTATGGTAAGTGGGTAAAACAATATGACTGCTCCCCCTGGTATCACATCAGTCTTCTGAATCAGTTATTTCTCTCAGAACCTTGTTGTAACTCTTTCTAATTCTTCCTGTCATTCCACCCACTTACTTAATCCTGCACACTGTATTCATTCCAACCATTCCACTTACTGCATCTGGTGCCTTCCTCATCATTTCACACCCTCTTGCCTTCCAAAGATGCAACTGTGTTGTATAATTTCACAATTACTTAATTGGATGTTGGAATGACAGTAATATTTATTTACAAATTGGCACTGCTGTTGCCTCCATTCCTTCCAATGTCCATTCCATTTTATTAATTTTAATGCATACCCAACTTACTTTTAATTAAACATTTGTATACGACTCTATCAAGCTTCACTGTGCTCTTGGAGGGCAGCAGAGACTAGTGGGTAAGAGGGACGGTTGTGAGCCATTAGTCAGCTGTCCCATTCTCCCCAAATGACATGAAAGAATAGAGGGAAAGAAGAGGGTGAGGAGCCAGATCACACCCTCCTGTCCCCAGCTTCAGTGTTCCCCCCAACCTGCAAAGAGGAAGAGGATTGGGGCTGAAAGATGAAGGCAAAGTGTGGGTGCATGGAGCCTAAGTTGTAAGTGAGCACAATATGTGAGACTGTACAATGTCTTTACTGCTAACATGGCACGGAAGTTAAGGNAATCCAAATGCATTTTGGTGACCCAGCCCCTTTCCCAATGGAATATCTTTAAAAAGCTTACACAACAGATTGGCAGATGCTGCATAATAGGAAAGCAAATGCCTGGGGGCGGGAGGGGAGAGAAAGAAAGAGAATGGGCATAATTGTAAAGTTGCATACAAATTATAAATTAATTAGCAGCCCACACTAATGGCTATATCTAAATTATTTACTCACTTCAAAAACCAACCAGTGAGACCTTATATTAGACTATAAAGCATCCAAAGAGAAAGTCTGCAAGGAGTTTTGATAACTATAGTGAGTACGTAGATTATCCTCAATTTCTTTTCACAGATTAAAAATTATAAGTGTGTAATACACACATAGCAACTGCACAATCCTCATCTTACCACGACATGACATGAAAGTTGTGTGTGCTCTTTGAATCAAAGTTATATATGCTGTTTCAGTGGCATCTTGAAAGATTCTGAATCACTTCAGCAAAACTTCGTGCTGTGTTAAACAACAAATTTCTAAATGTTAGATACTGACCCTCATACATCCAAAGGATTCCCCTCCCCTTCTTATCTCACAGGCACTCTTCAATGCAAAATTAATACATACCATCTTCAGTAGACAGCAACAACCTGATTTCTTACACAAACACATCAATTCACAGCTCTATGTAGAGCCCATCAGTTACAAATGAGTCTCTTACAGTGGTCTCAGTAAACTGTCTCCAGATGATCAAACCAGCCACAAGCAGCTTCCCTCCACAGTTCCACACAAATCAATTCCCAGGCTGTGTAACCATGGGTAGCAGACAATAATGGTGATCAGTCACAGGTGACTCTCCTCTGTAGGATCCAGCCAAGTCAATTCTCAAAGTGTGGGGAATGCTTGTAATATATGATGATGAATCAAAACATATGCCTACCAACATTAGATATTAACTGCACAAAAGCACATAGTGCATACCTGGAAATCAGTTCCATCTTATTGATAAATAATTCCATAATAAAAAAACCTCGTTTACAAGAAGAATTAAGGCTCTTGCAAATTCAATCATGCACTAAAAAGCATGGAAATTGCAAGTTAAGGCTCCCACCTTAACGTCAGTGCCATGTTAGCAGTAAAGACATTGTACAGTCTCATATATTGTGCTCACTTACAACTTCGGCTCCATGCACCCACACTTTGCCTTCGTCTTTCAGCCCCAATCCTCTTCTTCTTTGCAGGTTGGGGGCAACACTGAAGCTGGGGACAGGAGGGTGTGAGCTGGCCCCTCACCCCCTTTGTGTCCTCTTTAAGAAAGAGAGAACTTGGGAGTTCTGGCTCCCACCCCTTCTCCCCCTCTAATCAACTTGGTCCCAGCCCTGTAACAAAGAACTCAGGACTCCTGGCTTCCAGCCTCTCTGCCCCACTCTAACCCAGTAGGCTGCACTCCCTTCACAGGCAACTCAATAGTCCTGGTTCCGAGCCTGTTCTCCTCTCCCCTGTGCTCAACTTTGTAACATACAACCCAGGAGTCCTGGGTCCAAGTCACCCCTCTAACCTTCTAGCCCCCACTTCCCTCACAGAGAACTCAAAAGACCTGGAAAATACAATGTTTGTCTGTATGTGTTATATGGAACAGAAGTGTGTGTGTGGAAGGACAAAAAAAACAAAACCCCAGGAGAGGAAATGGAATAACAGGGAGGGAGGCTATTGGGAGTCAAAGAATAGGGAATCAGCTATGGTAAGTGGGTAAAACAATATGACTGCTCCCCCTGGTATCACATCAGTCTTCTGAATCAGTTATTTCTCTCAGAACCTTGTTGTAACTCTTTCTAATTCTTCCTGTCATTCCACCCACTTACTTAATCCTGCACACTGTATTCATTCCAACCATTCCACTTACTGCATCTGGTGCCTTCCTCATCATTTCACACCCTCTTGCCTTCCAAAGATGCAACTGTGTTGTATAATTTCACAATTACTTAATTGGATGTTGGAATGACAGTAATATTTATTTACAAATTGGCACTGCTGTTGCCTCCATTCCTTCCAATGTCCATTCCATTTTATTAATTTTAATGCATACCCAACTTACTTTTAATTAAACATTTGTATACGACTCTATCAAGCTTCACTGTGCTCTTGGAGGGCAGCAGAGACTAGTGGGTAAGAGGGACGGTTGTGAGCCATTAGTCAGCTGTCCCATTCTCCCCAAATGACATGAAAGAATAGAGGGAAAGAAGAGGGTGAGGAGCCAGATCACACCCTCCTGTCCCCAGCTTCAGTGTTCCCCCCAACCTGCAAAGAGGAAGAGGATTGGGGCTGAAAGATGAAGGCAAAGTGTGGGTGCATGGAGCCTAAGTTGTAAGTGAGCACAATATGTGAGACTGTACAATGTCTTTACTGCTAACATGGCATGGCAGTTAAGGAGGGAGCCTTAACTTGTAATTTCCATGCTTTTTAGTGCATGACTGAATTTGCAAAAGCCTTAACTCTTCTTGTAAACTGGAGGGGGTTTTATTATGTAATATCCATGTTTTTTGTTAAATACAATGCAATGGAGAAACCTTGTCCTGCAGAATGCTGAACAGCATAACCACTCTGGGAGCAGGGCTTAGGGGAGGCTAAGGTGGAAGAGCTGCTCCCTTCAGTTTAGAAGGTTGTTAGTTCTTTCTAATCTTCCCTTTTTAGGGACGGTTATTGAACGGGCAGTGGCTCTGCAGCTCCAGGCGCATCTGGACAGTATTGGTTTCCTTGACTCTTTTCAGTCTGGGTTCTGCCCCAGCTATGGTACTGAGACGGCGATGGTGGCTTTGGTGGACGATCTCCGCCGGGAGATGGATGCAGGATGTTCTACATTCTTGATCCTGCTAGATCTCTTGGCCGCTTTTGACACCGTGGACCATGGGCTGCTGCTGAGACGGCTGGGAGACCTGGGGGGCCTGGACGGGACTGTCCTTGGGTGGTTCCGTTCATTCCTCTCAGGGAGAAGCCAGCGGGTGGTGCTGGGAGCTGAAACATCAAGCCTCTGGGCCTTGACCTGTGGCATTCTGCAGGGTTCGATCCTGTCTCCACTTTTATTTAATGTGTATATGCAACCCCTGGGGGAGATCGTGAGAGGGTTTGGGGTGCAGTGTCACCAACATTATGATGATACTCAGCTGTACCTCTCTTTTTCAACCGACCCAGGCCCTGCCATCTCGTTGCTTTCCCAATGTCTGGAGGCCGTGGCGGATTGGATGCGGCAGAGCAGACTGAAGCTCAATCCTGATAAGATGGAGGTGATGGTGGTGGGTAGTGTGAGGGAGGTGCCGGCTCCTCTGGTAGGGGGGGTCTGCCCTCCTGTAGCCCAACAAGTTCGGAGTCTGGGGGTGGTTTTGGATTCGGGCCTCCGTCTGGATCAGCAGGTGGAGGCGGTGGCTAAAGCCGCCTTCCACCAGCTGTATCTGGTGCGGAGGCTGTGCCCATACATTTCCAGGCCCGACCTGGCCACTCTTATTCATGCCTTCATCACCTCAAGGCTGGACTACTGCAATGCGCTCTATGTGGGACTTCCCTTGGTTCTGGTTCGGAGACTACAGCTGGTGCAGAATGTGGCGGCCCATCTCCTCACAGGGACGAGGTGGCAGGAGCATATAACACCTGTGCTCTGCACTCTGCACTGGCTGCCTATAGCGTACCGAGCCAGATTCAAGGTGTTGGTGTTGATCTATAAAGCCCTACACGGTCTTGGGCCCTCATACCTTGGGGACTGCCTCACCTTCCGCACCTCGGGGCAATCCCTGCGGTCTGTCGGGGGCACCTTCTTGGCGGTCCCCCGTGTTAAATGGGGGGCCACAATGGAGAGGGCATTCTTGGTGGTTGGGCCGCGACTTTGGAACTCCCTCCCAAAAAGCTCGCCTGGCCCCGGGTCTAATGGCATTTCGTCGAGCCTGCAAGACCTGGCTGTTCGCCCAGGCCTTCCGGTGGGAGGGTAGGATAGGTTGGGGGGGAGGGGTTTATAGTAAAAGTTGGGGGATCAATATTTTTAATTATTTTTATTTTGTGATGTTCTTATGAGCTTTATTGTATTTTATCTGTTGTCAGCTGCCCCGGGATGCCGTGGGCATGAGGGGGTGGCCAATAAGTGCATAGAAATAAATAAATAAATAAAAATAGCAAGCAAGGTGAAGCTGGATTTTTACTGGTAGCTCCCTTTTTTACTAAGAACACAACAACTTTGGTTCAGTTTAAGCATTGCAGCCCAGACACCCCACGTTTTTGGAGGGGGAAGGGCTGTCACTCAAATCCATGTGCTCTGTGTTTCTGGTGGGTTTAGGGGGCAAGATCAGTCACCCCAAACATCACTGCGGGATTAGCTAGCTCTGTTTAGCCATTTTGGCATTCCTGGCCCCCAAGCTGAGGCACCTGCTGTGCGGGATCAGATCAGAATGACCTTCAGCTCTCTCCCTTCCATAGACCTTGCTGTCCTCCTCTCCCCACCAGATCAGCTCTAAACATGACTGACAAGTCACTCACACTGTCCCCTGGGAGGTGCAGTTCCCTCTCGTTCCCAGCACTGATGGGCTCTAGCAAGCAGTGCCTGCTGTGAGTTGTAGTCCCCAGTATTTAAGACTCTTTTTAAACAGTCTCTGCATTACAAATAGAATGTTTGCAAGCACTCCACACTAAGGATGGTCTCCATAGGCTAACAATGAATTTACAAGATGTCTTAACTTAAAAAAGTAAACCCGAAGGCACCCCCAGTAGTCTCCTTGAATTTTCTAAAAGGCTTAGACCTCCTCCCCACCAACACAAAATCCCTTTACCCTGCTGAGATTGAGATGGTCTAACTTTTGAAAAAACAGGCTTCAAAGTGTACTTTTCAAACAGCAATATCTCAGCTGTTATCCAATCAATTCAGCTGAAATGTTCACATAAACCACTTACAGCAGTGATCCTCCACAACAAATGTCACTATCATACCTTTAATCATGCCAATTTTATAGCAAATAGAATGTTGGGGCTTTATAATGGAGGGTGTAACACAACTTAACTATTAGAGCGCTCCTGCGCTCTAATAATAAACTTCATGGATGACTTCAAACCAAGAAGGTCTAATGCCTTCTCTCAATTCTAAAAGTCTAATTATACAGTAAAATATGAAAGGCACCCAATCTTCCCCAGCAATTAAAACAAACAACTAGATATAAGCAACCAAATAGATTAACCAAATAAAGTCAATTAAAAATAAATAAATAAATTAAATAAATAAAAAGGCAACATCTATTCATCTCTTTTCTAAAGAAGAAATAAAAATACTTAAGAAACTTGTACAATCTACCAATTGAAATCTCCCATTGATTACTCAGGGAGAACATAAAACTTGGATACTATTCAAGTCAAGTAATATTTATTGGGTTAGCTTTCACCATACTCCATAGTCAAATATAAAAAATACAAAATAAGATTTCAACTAAAAATATAGAACATTATAAAAACCCAGTTGTTAATCAAATAGACAAAATAGGGTGAAATAAATTTAACATATTTCCCCAATATACAGTATACAATAAAAGCCCATCAAAAATTTACCTGCACACTGATGCCATACTCTACAAGGACTTACAAGATGCAGCTACTAGACCCCTGAATAAGGGCTAGCAAGACTGCAGGTCATGACCCCTGGGAATGGAGCCTATCCCCTCGTAAAAATACCCGAAATTCGGTGTCTTGCCCTTAACGAGTATGGCATACAGTTCAGCTTAGCCCCTGGGAATAAAAACCTAACCCCTCACAAGGTCAGCACACAGGATTACTAAACCCCTTGAAAAGAATGCCTAGCCCTTCTTGGGGCTTGCAGGTGGCAGTGCTTGACTCCTGGGATGAATCCTATTCAGATTTACACTGTAAATATGGGGTGAAAAAAACACAAAGCAATAATGAGAAAAAACTGAACTAAAACGTATCTCAAAAAGACGGACCAATTGTTATCTTCATTTAGACCACTTGGTGTTATAGTATTCCAACTGTGTATCCAGAACACCTCTCTTCTGAAAAGCTGGTTGAGGTTGCTCTGTTAAGAAGGCAAAGCCTCAATACATAAAAATCTCAAATCTTCTAGTTTATGTTTCTCTTGAACAAAGTGGGAGACCAGAGGTTCTCTGATTACCCTTCTCCTAATGTTACTACAGCGTTCACTTATCTCAAAAAGACAGACCAATTGTTATCTTTGTTTAGACCACTTGGTGTTATAGTATTCAGACTGTGTATATCCAGTATACCCCTGACCCTACTGTATACTGATATAGCCAGTATATCCTTTTTAGTATACTGTGTATAATATTCAGAGTGTATCCAGAACATCTCCCTTCTGAAAAGCTGGCTGAGGTTCATCTGTTTAGAAGGCAAAGGAAACCAGGCAGGAAGGAGAGCCGGAAAGGCAAACCAACCCTGCCAGTGACTACCACCACCACCAATGGCAGAGGGGTGGGAACCAGTTCCTGGCCTGGGGATCCTGAGAACGTGTCCAAAGTTAAACAGCAGGACACGTACATTACCCCAATAGTCCAGATCAATAACTCCTACCTTGATGTCCCCCCAAAAAAATTGGTCGCTAAACTAGACTGCAGAGCCATACAGCCATAATAACTGTCTGGAAGTTGCATAGCCATGTCGGTAGACACCAGGGTTTATGTATGGGGTAGCAAGACTGTCATCTGTACACTATAGAGATCGAAACACGCTGCATACTCTGAGGATTTTTAGGAAGAGTGGCTCAGGGAGATAGCTTCAAGCAGCAGAGAGTAGGTGTCCAAGGAGCACTAAGCATGGCCAGGGTCTGCAGAGAATCAGATGATGAATGTTCCAACCCTGCCATGGGGTGCATCGACCCTGGATAGTGCAACAGATAGTCCATATTCCTAATGTTCTTCCCTGGTCTATGTTTTACCGTGTATTGGTATAGTTGTAACGCTAAGTACTACCGGGTAAGGAGGTCCTTGGAGTTTTGCATTATATTTAACCACTTTAATGGTGCATGATCAGTGATTAACTTGAACGGTCAACCTAATAGCTATTACCAAAGGGCCTCCATGGCTCATTTGATAACCAAACACTCTCTTTCAATCTTTGCATACTTCCATTCCGCTGAAAGAAGCTTTTTGCTGATACACAGAATGGTGTGCTCCACCCCATTCAGTTCCGGGGACAGAACTGCCGCCACCACACCCGAGGAAGCATCTAGCTGCAACCAGAAAGGTCTCAACAAATCCGGATAGTATAGGACTGGAGTCGAAGCTAAAGCGTCTTTTAGTTTAGTAAAAGTTATTTCTGCATCTTGATCCCATGTTAATGTCTTTGGCGCTTTCTTTCGCAGTCACTCCATCAGAGGAAAAGCAATATCCATGCACCGAGGAATATGTTTGCAGTAATAGTTCACCAGACCCAAGAAAGATTCCTTTTTTGGTAACCAGTCTTGGGCTTTTCCTCACCGCATCCACCATCGAAGCCTGTGGTTGTAGGGTTTCCCACCCCACGACATGTCCCAAGAATTGGGTTTCCACTTTCCTAATATAACATTTCTTGGGGTTCGCCACTAGACAGCCCCCCACCCCACCCCCAAAGTGCTTCCCCTTCTTGGAAGGTTCACACCCACACTTTCTTATTGTAATTATATTCCTGCCTTCTTTGAGCCTCTTGTAAATTCTGCTGCGCCCATTCCACACACCGTTGCATCTTACTTTTAATGTCCAACACTTGTTGGATCAGGTTCTGGGTATGAGTAGGTTGCTCGAGCCAGGTATCCCGGACCAGGCTTAGGTTGCCTTTCATAAACTAACTCAAATAGGGAAAATCTGGTTGAGGCCTGAAAAACTTCTCGTACCACGAATATCAGAAAAGGGAGTAGGCAATCCCAGTCTTGGGATTACAAAGTAATGTAACATGGACTTTAAAGTTTGATTAAAATGTTCAACTAAGACATAGATTTGTGTGTGGTATATAAACGTCCGATGAGACTGCACCTTTATTAATTTCCACACATTTTGGAGGATTTCAGACATAAAATTAGTGTCCTGATCTGTAAGAGCAGCCTCCAAAAACCCTACCCTAGATAAAATATTCAGCAATTCCTGGGCCACAGTCTCAGCTACCACGTTGGGATACTTAGTGGCGTAGTCCACTAAGACCAAAATATACTAATGGCCTCAAGTACTAGGCTCCAGTTGCCCCACTAAATTGATTCCCACCCTCTGAAAAGGGGTGGAGACTAATGGCATTGGGACCAAGGGGGCCCACAGCACCCCTTTACTTTGAGTTCTCCGGCATTCGAGGCATGAGGCACAGTATTGTTCTACTTTCTTAATAATTCCTAGTCAAAAGAAATTTCAGGTGATGCACTCTAAAGTCTTGGCTCTTCCAAGATGGCCAGCTAGTGGGATATAATGGGTCAGATACATTAGTGTTCTTCTGGTCAACCGAGATGCCACCACTTGCTCCATCATCTCCAGACCCTGAAGGGGCCTTAGAAATCCACCACAAAACATCTTGTCGCACTTCAAACTGGGGAAACTTACTGGCAGTCCCAGGTTGTCGTACCTCCCCATTGACTTTCATCACTGAGTGAAAGGACTCCCTTAGGAGAGGATTGCTGCTTTGCTCCCACATATATAAAAATTTGGTCCAAGAATATTCTGCTCCAAAGCTCATGTCGCCACCTACATGAGCCTGGAACTACCCCTTCTGCCAATCACCTCGACCTAAGATGGCTGCCCAGAAAGATCTCTCCAAAATGGTTTTGTGCAGAACCCTCAAATGGCCTCTCACTATTTTCAGTTTCACCACTAGGGGGCATTACCCGTATTCTCCACTGGTATGTGGCCAGCAGCCAGCACGTGCATCTTGGTACCTGTGGCCTAGCTCCAAGAGGCCCAGACTGCCCCAGCCACTAGGAGGGCCACTGGGGTCTGAATCATGCTGCTGCTGTTTTCACTTACCCACCCGAGGTAGTGATGGCTGCCCATAGCCACCCCCACCCCCCAACCCTCTGAGGTACTGATCGCTGGCTGGCTGCCACCACTGCAATGCTATTCACTCCCCCCTCAGGTAAGTTCAAATGGCTGTATGGTCAGATAGCCTCCAGGGCCGGACGTCCATCAGCCAGGGATGCTGTAGCTGTGGATTTCCTGCATTGAGCAGGGGGTTGGACTAGATGACCTCTGAGGTACCTACCTTCCAACTCTAAGATTCTGTGATTCTATGGGGGATTGTGGTGTCCAAACCGTCACCATATGATCTGGATGCCACAAATCCATTGAATACAGTTATCCGCACAGACAGCTGTTTCATCTCTAACATACGCTCATACACACACATCCGGCCTCAGTAGCTGGTTTAGTATAAAGTGGGAGAATCCCTGATTAATATTCCTGCCAAAACACAAACCCAGCTACTACTCCAATAAGCAAGTACACGCTTATTGTAGTCCAGTGTCAGCACTGGATATTAGCTTAGTGTGGGACTTGATCCCATCATTTCATTTGGAAGCTACCAGCTGATCTTTCCTTGTGCTTTTTAGAATGTTAGGTATAGGCATCTGATTCAGCCCAACGGTTTACCAAATACTTTTTATGGTCAAGTTAAACTAAGTTTCATTGTTGGTGCTGGAATGAGTCACTGCTGTAGAATTTCTTCTGTGTCATCTGCTCAGACAGGATGCATGGTAGGCGTAGAAAGAGAACAGGAAGACCTGCATTCTGTACATGTTATCTAAGGGTCACTGTAGGTTACATTTTAGTGTATAAAGAAGAATGAAGTCTGTTCACAATAAGGGGCAGATTCTGACACCCTTACTCATGTCAAAGAGTACATTAGTTCTCAATCCCAAGGAAAGCTGTGGAACTGTTCATGCAATAAGACACTAGGACTGTTTATGTTTAATAAGTCAATGGCACTACTTCCAAGGAAGTGGTTTGAGAACTTGCAGCCTGAGGCTGTAATCCTGATTTCATTAACTTCAAAAGTAAAACTTCCATTGACTTCAGTGTATCAGGATTGTACACGAAGGCTGTGATTCTCAACCAACTTCAGTCAGACTTGATCAGGCTACTCCTGAGTAACTGGTTTGAGGATTGTGGCCTAACTGACCAAGGGTGCAGTCCTCAACCATTAAAGTCAATTGGACCTGACCCATTGACTTTGGGTGAAAACAGACACCACAAAGGTCTGTCATCCCACTCTGGGGAAGGGGAGGGCTACCCCCAAACGGGTCAGCTCCAGCCATGGGAACAGGCAGTCCAGCCTAGTTCAGCCTGCTCTCTGGCCCAGCTGGATGGCTTCTGGGATCAGACTGTGGACCCCACTTCATTCCAGGCCCACATTTCCACCCGGCCACCATCCCTGCCAGGGTTTGAACTGGGCCCACATCTGGCAGGACAGAAAAACATACCGTTTTTGCTCTGGCCCAGTTGGGCCAAAACAGGCCGAAGCAAGCCAGCATTATGTCTGTTTTCTCCATTTGATCCTTTTCAGACAGGTTATGCACCGGGGGGGGGTCGAGCATGTGAGCGGCCGTTACACAGATGAACACCTATCTTCACCCACCTTCACCCATCTCCACGCATGGAGCCATCGGCATTTTGGCTGATGGCTCTGTGCGCGGGCGATGGGTAGAACGCAGGAGTGCACATGCACCCCAACCCACCCACCACAGCAGTCACACAGGCACCGTGCACCCATTCCCACATGTGGGCATGGTGGAGGCATCTCACATGACATTTATTTATTTATTATTTATTACAGACATTCATATCCCGTACCCTCCTGCACACTGGCAGCTCGGGGCAGCGAACAACACAAATGGTCAAAAAATATAAAATCCTTTAAAAATACTAATTATTTATTTATTTATTTATTTATTAAATTTTTACCCCGCCCCTCCTGAACACAGCGGCTTCCAACAATAAATATAATTTAAAACAATCCAAACACTTAAAATACCATATAAACATTAAAATGACATATAAACAGGGCCTGGGATATAAATTACTTGGGATAGGGGAATAAAACTCAACTACCCACCCCCCTCCCCAAAGGCCCGGATGAACAACCAGGTCTTGCATTTCCGCCGAAATACTAATAGGCTTGGGGCCAGGCGGGCCTCCTCCGGCAGGGAGTTCCAGAGACACGGCCCGGCCACCGAGAATGCCCTCTCCATTGTGGCCCCCCACTTAACGCGGGGGACCTCCAAGAAGGCACCCCCGGCAGACTGAAGGAGCTGCTCCGGGGCGCGGAGGGCAAGGCGGTCCCTGAGGTATGAGGGGCCAAGACCGTGCAGGGCTTTGTAAATCAATACCAACACCTTGAATCTGGCTCGGTACGCTATCAGCAACCAGTGCAGAGCCCGGAGTACCGATGTTATGTGCTCCCGGTGACCCGTCCCCGAAAGGAGACGGGCCGCCGCATTCTGCACTAGCTGCAGCCTCCGAACCAAACACAAGGGAAGCCCCACGTAGAGCGCGTTGCAATAGTCCAGCCTCGAGGTGACGAAGGCATGGATGAGGGAGGCCAGGTCCGGGCCGGAGACGAACAGACGCAGCCTCCGCACCAGATATAACTGGCGAAAGGCAGCCTTTGCGACTGCCTCCACCTGCCGTTCCAGGCGGAGGTCCGCATCCAGCTCCACCCCCAGACTCTGGACCTGTTGAGCTATGGGAGGGCGAACCCCCCCAATAAGGGGGGGCAACACCTCCTTCGCTCTCCCCACCACCATCACCTCAGACTTATCAGGGTTGAGCTTCAGTCTGCTCTGCCACATCCATTCCACCACGGCCTCCAAACACTGGGATAGCACCAAGAAAGCAGGGTCTGGGTCCGTTGAACAAGAGAGGTACAGCTGAGTATCATCAGCATATTGGTGACAACGTCCCGAACCCCCTCACGACCTCCCCCAGGGGCAGCATATAAACGTTAAATAATAATGGAGACAGAATGGAACCCTGAGGAACTACCCACGGAACATTGGCCTTAAATGGATGGAGGATTGCACCCTAATTTTTGAATAATCATACTTGTGCCTCCGTTCAACATGTAATCTTGTCTAGAGAGATTCCCAATAAATTTGAAATTTAAACTATTGGATTTTAGCTTTTTCAAAGTTGACTATATTTTCAACTCAATCTAGAGAGAGAGCATGGTTGCCGTGTTGGTCCCAAATGTAAGAGGTGGAGACAAAGTAGTTCAAATGATATTTTTGATTCGACCAATTTATCACCAACAGAACCTGGTCCAATAAAAGATTTCATTTGAACTACTATTTTTCTATCACTTATATTTTTCCCTGTAGCTTTTATTCTGATGTCAAGATTGGACATTACAATACACATACCTTTGCCAAATAGAAAATGCTAACTCGAGCAAACTTTCAATTACTCAGAAAAATTCCCACTGAAATCGCAGAAGCTGTTGGATTTTTAGGGAATTTGGTTATATTTATTCTCCTTTCTTTGCAGAGGTGGAATGGTTCAGACCAGCGAACAGTATGAATTTGTGCACCATGCACTGAGCCTGTATGAAAGCAGGCTTTCTGCAGAAGCTGTCCAGTGATCCCAATGAAGGAGGAACAGAATGTTAATATCTTGAGGTAATTTGGTTCATTACCTACCAGCAGCTTCTTCAAGGAATATAACCACAGTGAAAGGAGAGGCTGTGAAGCCAGCTTGTGAAAGGACTGTGGGTAGTTTGGAAACTATATAAAGATTGATGGACATTATCTGTATATGAATGTATTGTAAGTTCCCAAATTGATTTTCAAGGAGGTTACTGTACTGATGTCACACACGGATTTCACACACATATATCTAAAAGGTGGATTTATTTCTGTAAAACCAGTAACTGCCATACAAAATGTTTGTATGTACTACTGCTGCAGTCAGACGGATGCGGAAACTTCTGCGGAAGAAATGTGTATAAATGCTTTAACGTTTGCAAACTCTGTCTTGTGAATGGACTATCAGCTGTTAAACTGTACATGTTAAGTGCTATTACCTATTATGTGGTGAGCTTATTTCTTGGCCACATAAGATTCTTGCTGCTAAAGTTGCAAGTGATCGATTATGCATTTAAAGAAGAAGAAGAAGAAAAGAAACTGAAAAAAGTCCTTTGTTATTGAAACTATTCGAAAGTAGTTAGTATTTGATATGAGACTATCTGTTCTTCATACTATTAACTATTCAATGTGTATTTATGGTAGGTCCTGTAAAGCAGTTACAGAGCACAAAGTCTGTTATTCAGTGTATATGTATTTACTCTATACTGTTGTCTTAGAAACTGCTACTGCACCAGACCTGAATCCAGTGTATTTGTAAATCCTGCGAGTCATTTTACTTTTAAAAGAAACTTTGTAGCATATATTAAATGGTACGGATTTTAAATATTTAGTCTGTCTTTTACAAATGGGAGATTTTTTTTTTTAATAAGTTGTCAAACTTTTATCTCAGCCAATGAGGGATGGATGCTCTGGAAATATAAATTGCTCCATGGGGAGAGGTTATACAAAAAAAATGAGGCTATGAATGTTTCATTACATTTCTGCAAAAAATGTGTTCTGTAAGAGAAAGGTAAAACCAGTACAGCTACTTACAGCAAGCATTCGAGGGTCTGCACACAGGGCATAATGAGTTTTTAATGCAGTGATGTTGACTTTGCTTCATACTGACAATAAACTACACTTGATACAAAATATTATCGTCTATCTTTTTTTTTTGTCCTGCTGTAATTAACTTCACCCTCTCTCATACCTCAAATAATAATGGCAAATGGAGCCCAATGTGGTACATTCAGTTCCCTGCTCACTTCTGCCAACTGAAAGGCCAAATCTCGAATGTCTCTATTGAGTTTTTTCTCAAGCTAAATCTTATTAAAACTAAGTCAGCATCATTTGATCATATAATAAAACTGAGTAGGGACTGTTAGAGATTTGGCCCTGAGGCTAAAAGTCTTGAGTGTACAAAGATGAGTTGCACGTAATATCTAATAATGTGATTTTTCTTGGTGGGTTCCTAGTGTGTCATTACAGAAACCATATGTGTTTACAGGATAACATGGTATGTGTTTATCTGGCACAATCCAGAGCACCTGCAGACACAGAGTATTTCACAAACAGTTAATTATATACAATTATAGTCCCTTTACATTATCTTTTTAAGACCTCCACACTTTTCAGATGTTGAAGCCTTGTTTTTATGACTTGGGAGTTTTAAAATGTACTCACTGCTATGGATTTTTCCTAAATGAAACAGATAGCCAGCAAACTCTGAAGAACCAGATGAAAAGACAAACTGGTGTAAAATTCCCCAAAACAATTGAATAGAAGGAAGTCCTCGTCACTGACTTTTTCCCCCTGTGAAGGCACGTTTCCTTCCTAGCCTTCGCTTCACTTATCTGGGGTGTGTTTTTTTTGGTTGTTTTTTTTTTAAGAGAGGCATGGGGAGTTGTTAGATGGAAAATGGATCCTTTATTTCATGCCCTGATTTTTACCTGCCTGGCCTTCAGGATCTCCGGTAAGTGCAACTCTCGGGCTGTCCCCCAGCCTCCCACCCTCAGCCTAAAGTGGGTTTCCAAGGACCTCTGGAAATGTACCCAGCACTGCTGAAATAGAGCTATTTCTCAGCTTCAGTTTATACAAGAGGGATAGGGGGAAGGGCCAACAGAGCCAGAACTGTTTAGATTTCTTTCGAAAGGAAAATAAACTTTCTCCTTGAATGTTGTACATACTTTGGGGTTTTGTGACAATCTCCTAATAGACAATCCAATGGGTTAGCCAGGCTCCATTGGGAAGAGATTCCTATTCTTTATTAATGCTTTGTGAAATTGTCTAAACCAGAAGCTTCCTGGAGTGGTTAGTTAGAAACTGATTTAAGGTCCCTATTCCACAAGAAAGGGGAGATGAAAACTAAAACCAAGGCAGAATATGTATATTTTAATGTTTTTGTTTTATCTACTGGAGATGGAAAGTTTGACTGAATAATTGGTTTTTTAAAGAATGTTACAATCTACACGAACTGAAAGCAATACTGAAATAGCATTTGAATCATGATGGATTCTATAAAACAAGCATTTGGGATAGGGAAGAGTTTTATTTTGTTGAATGATATTTAGTTGTGCTCATTTCAGCATTAGATGTAAAATCCAGGATGACTAAAAAAAAACCACCCTGGTCTGTACTGAAATAGTTACAAAATAAAAACTGGAATATTAGAAGAGGGTTTATATCAGTAAAATTCCCTGTCTACATAGCCCAAGTAGAGCACAGCCATGTAAACAGAGACAGGTAGACAGATTTGGGGGAAATTTGCTTTCCCTTCCCCTCCTCCCCTAATGACTCTTATTTATGTAACAAAATTATTTCCATTCATTTGTAGAGGATTTAGTTGCAAGATGTTTGTGCAGTTAGAGTAAGCATAGCATGGAGATCTCTACATGTTTAGATAGACGTGGGGGGGGAGGGGGAGAGAGACTTCAAAAGTGTGCAAAGTCCAACTGCTTTACCAGAAAGAGTATGTGGATTTCATTACCAAGACCCAACAGTTCCCATCTTGTGGCCTTTAAAAACCCTTTCTGATGGTTCTGGGCATAAAACAGTGCAGAAAGTGAGACACATTCACTAACAGGCTTTTAAGTTATTAAGTATATTGCTTTTGTAAAGATCATCTATGATTTATTCTATTTTTATGGATTTCTCATTTTCCAGGGGGGTTTCTGATCATCCATGCCCACAAACAACAATGCCTTTACGAAAACAGAGCAGCAATTGTGGGAAAGTGCAATCTGACCAATCCCAACCAGCAGTGGAGATGGACAAGGGATGAGAAACTGCTCCATGTTAGATCTGGCCAGTGTCTGGGCATCTCCAATTCCTCTGCTCCACACTCCCGCAGTGCCGTCATCATTAGTTGCTCTGGGGCACCCAGATGGACCTGCCATGACAAGGAAGGACTTCTTGAGGTGGCAAATAGCTCTTTGTTTCTTAGGAAACAAGGCCCAAAGGTAGTGGTCAAGATGGGCAGGAAATACCCCCACAGCTGGATGAAACTAGATGTCAATGAGAAGGGGGAACCTTCAAATGAAAATCTGTGCTCAAAGAAAGGTGAGCTTCTTCTCTCAGGAAGTGTCCTTGAATTATGGTAACAGTTCCTTGTGTCTTGAACCTAGTCACACTGTAAGGACTTTGATATATATGGGAGGATAGCATGTGTCCTGGGGGAAACAAGAAACATTCAGGGTACACTAAAAAGAGGATTTAAGAGAGTCCATGATATATAACTTTTTAACTTGTAGTGTTTTGTTAATCTGTTTTATATTTTTAGAATGGGTGTTCCCACCTTTGGGCCCAGATATTTATGGACAGGCTCAAACCACCAGATTCTTGTGTAATTTATTTGGAACAAAAAGAAAGGTAGAATTTTTCCACCCTGATAAAATCTGTGCAGAAATTATCCAGAATCCCCTCCTCTTCCATTTTATCAGAGAAATACACATTCAGAATCAAGGAACCATTTGAAAAATGGTTACTTCTTGCCCTATAACACCTAAAGTAATCCAAATGTTTGGTTATAATGAACAAATGGCTTATCTCTGTTATTGCATATACATGTGTCTATAATCAGTATGCCATATGGTCACTGGCCATATGGACCCCTTGTTCTCATGAAACCAAATATGTTGTGAGGTATTGGATTTTCTGTGCACACGTGTGTATGTGCTGTATACCTGTGTGCATGTATAAATGTATAGCTATAAAATGAAACTTATTTAGAAGGGGACAATACTATTTAATAGAGTTTAAATTAGCAGATCTTGATTTTTTTTATTCCTATATTTCAGCTGTCTAGTATAGTATTTATTCTGAAGTGCACAAAATTAAATCACAAGTATCTAGTGATTGTTCATACAAAGGAAAAGGCTACATCGCATATGATTTATTCTTTCTTGGAACATCAAAATGTGTGTGTGTGTGTGTGTGTGTGTGAGAGAGAGAGAGAGACCGACCCAGAAAATTATATGCATTATAGTGTGTCATGTGACTACATTTTAGAATATTAAAAACAAGATATGTGTATTGTTACACTTAAGCTTTTTATACCTGGGCCTCATTCACTACTGTCTCGCTCCTGTCAAATTCTAACTGAAATCAACCAATTAATATAGTGGAGAACAAGGCCCTTTATCATTTGTTTTTTTTTTCTTTTCTTTGACTTTAAAAAAATAAATAAAAAAATTACCACTTGCTTATATTTATTTGTACCAGAGCCACTGCTTACCTAAGTAAAACTGTGAAATTGTGGTGTTTACAGAATTAGGGCTGCAGTGTGAAGAGAAATAGATCAGGAGGACACCTGATTGTATATTTCATGTATGAGAAAGTTAACTGCACTTGGTTGGTGCTAGCTAGGGATGGGACTATCAGCGAATTATCAGTTACCAGTTTTATTGGTATCAGATTAATCCGATATCGGATTTATTGGTATATCGGTTTTTTAACATTGCCGATTTTTCAGATCTTTAACATTGTGGCCATTTTTAAAATGGCTGCAATGTTAAAGATCCGAAAAATCGGCAATGTTAAAAAACCAATATACCAATACCAATATTATTGGTATTATTGGATTAATCTGCTATCGCCAATTATCGGCATTATCAGATTAATCTGATACCGATAGTCCCATCCCTACTAGCTATGTCACCCCTTGGTGTAACTTGGTGAAACTGGAACACTTTGTGGTGTTTAAAGGAGTCTCAAGACTGAGCTTGAGGGTGGGAGATAATTGTTTTTAAAAAGGTTTTGACTGGACTGTCTCTAGAGTTTGCCCTCTTGATGTCTGGTGGAGACTACCCTTCATTGTAAATATAACAAATTATGTACCTCTGCAAAACTAAATTGAACTGACAATCAAGCACAATCTTAAAAGGCTACTCTCCTCACAGCTTTATCCACAGTGCTATCAGCCACATGACTTGGGATAGACTTAGATTGGAATTTTTTGGATGTCATATATATTTAAGGGGAAGATAAGATTGTGTAGCAAAAGAGAATGGGTGAAAACAGATGTCCTCATGGGACGTCTGTCCTAGCCAGGGGAGGAGATGGCTTCCCCTGGCCGGGTACAGTCTGGCCACTGCAAGAAACATACCTGCGGCCTCCCCTGGCTGGGGAGGAGGGGTGGGAAGTGACATGCAGCCAATCGGCCGCGTTTCTGAAACTGCCCGTCTCCCCCCACACCCCGCCTTGACAGGCAGCCATGGCTGGGCACCATGGTAGCCCTTCACACAGGGACAAGCTCGGGCCGAGAATAGACATTCCTGCCCAGCTCGCCCACTCTGCCCTGGCCAGGTAGGAGGTGGGAGCAAACTGTGGGCTCCCAGACCCACATTTCCTGCCCAGCTCCTACCCTGCTGGGGTAGGAACCATGCCCACATCTGGCTGGCCACAAGCAGATGACCCATTGTGATGCTGGCCCAGCCAGGTCGAACCAGACCCAGCTGGGCCAGCATCACATATGTTAACACCTGTTGTTAATTTTATATCCTCATTTGTTTAAACCAAAGTATCTGCTTTAAAATAATATTATTTAATCAGCATTATATATTAAAGACAACAGAGGTGTATTGCATATGCAATACATAGTACTCATAGAATCCAAAAATGTCGGAGTTGGAAGAGACTTCAAGCGTCATCTAGTCCAGTCTCATGCTTGAATACAGGATGACTACATTAATTTTTTTATTTATTTTAAACTTCCAGTGACAGAGGATCATTTTAGACATGACAGGCCCAGAGGCCTCCATGCTCAATCACAGACCAGGATCCGTTTCAGATCCCGGTCAGGAATCAGTCCGGCCGACCTTCAGACGTGCCGGCCTGATTCCTAGCAGGGATCGGGGAGGGGGTAGGGCTGCTCAGCACAACGTGCGGCCGTACAGCCCCACCCCCCGTGCTCCCCCAGCCACAGGGAGATGGGTGGGTGCAGCGGCCAATCCAGCTGCTGCGCCCGATCCCACCCCATGGTCGGGACCATGATCCAGCTGAAGGTAACAGACCTTACTTTCGGCCAATCCTGGATCGTGGTCACCGTGATCATGGTTGGGGCCTGATCCCACCATGATTCTGGACCTCCAGGCAGCCGGAGGTCCAGAATCATGGTCAATTTGATTCCCGCCAGTGGTGGTGGGGAGCAAATAGACGTTACGGGACAAACGGCCACCACAGGGGATTCACTGTGGTTGACCATGGTCTCGTAACGTCTAAAATTGCCCGGAGAGCCTACGACCTCCCTACACAACTTGTTCCATAGCCAAATAGCTCTTATCATAAGGAATTTTTTCCTGATGTCTAACCAAAATCTACCCTCCTATAATTTGAGCCCATTATTTTTAGTCCTTGATGTCGTCTTGGTGGCATCCCTTTAGATATGTGAAGACAGTTCTCATGTCTCCTCTTATTCTTCTTTTTGCTAGGTTAAACATACCCAGTTCCTTCAACTTTTCCTCATAAGACTTGTTTTCCAGTCCCTTTTGTTGTTATTCTTAGAACTCACTCCAATTTGTCAATGTTCTTCTTAAAATAGGTCATCTAAAACTGGACACAATACTCGGGGTGAAGTCTGATCAGTGCTGAATAGAGTGGAATTATTATTTCGGCTGACTTGGAGACAATGCTTTTGTTAATGCAGCGTAAAATTGCATTAGTCTTTTCTGCAGCTGTGTCACATTGCGGACTCATGTTCCGTTTGTGATCAACCACAATCCCTAGCTCCTTTTCACATGTGCTGCTATCAAGCCAAGTATCCCCTATCTTTTACTTGTGCATTTGGTTTTCTTCACTAAATGCAGAACTTTACATTTGTCTTGGTTGAATTTTATTTTATTAATTTCAGCCCAGATTAATTAATGTATTATTATTATTATTATTACAACAATTTATTAATTTATATAGCGCAAGCAGTGTACCTGGCACTGTGCAATCACTAGTTATAGACTGGTCCCTACCCCCAAGGAGCTTACAATCTAGGAGACAAGGGAAAGGTGAACATTGGGAGAGACAGGAGTGCATTCATGAGAACCTATCAAGATTTTTTTGAATTCTAGTTCTATCTTCCATGGTGTTAGCTACCTCTCCCAGTTTTGTGTCATCTGCAAACTTGATAAGTATTACCTTCATCCAAGTAATTAATAAAGATGTTGAGTAGCACCAGACCCACTAGATATTTCCTTCCAGTTTAATATATGGTTCTTCAGCCAGCTATCAATTCACCTTGTTATAGTGTCTCCCAGCCTAAACTTTGCAAGCTTATCAATCAAGATCTCAAGGTGAAGCTTCCCTGAAATCAAGAAATATTTTGTCTACAGCATTTCCCTCATCCACTAAACTAGTTATTCTATCAAAGACGGAGACAATCAGGGCCAGTCTTACCATAGCATAGCACCTGGGGCAACTGCCCCATGTCCCCACACTTTCCAGAGGCCCAGCAGTGGCCCTTGTTTTCACCAGGACAGATTGTATGGGCCTCACGCCTTCACATGAGGGCCTCAAACAAGACCACTTTTAGGGCCCCACAGAGGGTGCCCCAATTGGGGAGGGGCCACCAGGAGTCCTGCATCTTATCTTCACCCTGGGCCCCACAAATGCTAAGGCCAGCCCCGGAGACAAGATTAGTCTGTCAAAACTTGCTCCTGACAAAATCATGCTGACTGTAAGCAATCACTGTATTGTCATCAAGATGCTTACCAATTAACTGTTTATTCTAATATCTAGTATCTGTAATTTCCCAGATTCTCCTTTGTCCCTTTTTTAAAGATACGGGTAGTGTTTGCCCATCTCCAGCCTTTTGGCACCTCACTTGTTTTCCAAGAGTTCTCAAAGATAGTTGACAGAGGTTCTGAGTGTACTTCCACCAGTTCTTTCAGTACTCGGGGTCTAGCTCATCTGGCCCTGAAGACCTGAATTCGTTAAATAGTCAGGTACTCTGACCACCTCTTCATCTATATTGGTGTACAATATTTCCTCCTCTTCTTTCATACACCCTTTGCCAGGCTGGTCATAGCTTGGAATCAAACGAGATGATAGTCCACATTAGCCTTCACCAGGTGCATTCCTGCACACCTGTCTATTAGGCATCCACCACATGGCATCCGCATGGTCGCCACAGAGCTGTCACTTATGGCGGAGTCCAGGGACATCGTATGCCCACTGTATAGGCCAATCAGAGCTAATGGGTGCCCACATGTCCACGTTTCATCAATTAGGCTCACCTGCAGCCTTGGTGGCATCCAGGTCCACCAGCCCATTGAGTCCCACCTAGCATGCTCCGTCAGCTGAGAGGTGTGGAAGGAGATCTCTAGCACACCTCTCAGCTGAGAGGCACTTGGGGAGAAGGAGATTGCTAGCACTACTGGTAGAAGCTGCTGCAAGAAGATGAAATATGGGCAGGGGGCTGCCTTTTGCTAGGCTGGATGTGCTAAACATGTGACTGGGGGCTGCATGGGGGCTTCACGGACCGAACATGGACTCCAGTGGGTTGTTGTCTTGCTTGATAACACCCAGAGTTGCCTTTTTTGCAAAATAGGAGTTGAGAAATTCTGACGCTTGAGTTAATTCATATGCATTTTGCTGTTTCAGCAATATCGGGGCTTCAACAGTCCCCTGTTTACAATGGAGAGTGGTTGTGCATTTAACTTCCTTACAGCGACAATTGTAAGGAAATAGAGATTAGATATTATATAGGTATTTAGGCTAGTCTATTTTATTATATTAGGATTATAGCATAGTAGGATAGGTTAGGTTTAGTGTATATATAATTAGGTCATACAGTACTTCTTTAACTGGGTGTGCACTTGTGTACAATGAGAAAGGGAAGGACTACTAGTTCAGCCTCTGTGGCAGGTGGCCCTGGTAGAGGGCGAGGCCGAGGCCGTGGGCATGGGCAAGTTGGCAAGCCTGCTGCCACTTCTCCCGCCGCTGGCAGCCCACTGCCCAAGCTGAAGAGACCTGATTTTTTCCCCTCAAGGTGGCAGGTCTTATCAGGGGAACAGGCTGCAGCAGAGATCTTGGGAGTGGCATCTAGTGTGGAAGGCAGGGAGTCCCAGCCTTCCACTAGTAGCAGTGGCACTGGAGGAGGGAGCCAAGGGCGGGGGTGTGTGTGCAGCAGCAGCACTACACCCCCCCTCCTGAAGCACTGGCAGCAGCTGGCACTGCCAGCAGTGATTTTTCACTGGAGGCGGCAGATGATATTGGTATAGGGAGCCCCAGCAGCAATGATGATGATGTGGGTGCTGTTGCTGGGAGTGGTGCAGGGGCAACCACCTCTCCTGGGCAGGCTCCTCCCTCTGACGCTCCCTCCCCTCCCTCCCCCCCCCTGGATTTTGAGGATTTGGGGGAGGGTGTATTTGAGGGCATCCTTCCTCACTTTGGCAGCAGCAGCCCAGCTTCAGCAAATAGCAGCAGGGCATCCTCTCCTCCCATGCTGCAAGGTGGAAGCAGCAGCAGCTTCAGCGTGGGTGGTGTGAGAGCTGGGCAGCAATGAGGGGAATGAGGAGGAGGTGGAGGAGACTCCTGTTGATGCCGATCCCCCTGTAGCCACATTGGGGACAAAGGCAGCAGCCCCGAGCGGCAGCATGAGGGGTTCAGGAGGGCACCGCAGGGGGCCTGTGTGGAATCACTTCAAGGAAGTGATCGCAGGTGACAGCAGCCGGGTGGCCTACCTTCACTGTGGGAAGGTAGTGTGCCATGGGCCTAAGAAGGGGAATCTCAGCAACAATGGCATGAATTCCCACCTGAGGAGCTGGCATAGGGCTTTGCTGCTGCAAGAGGTATTAGAGAGTGTGGACCAGAGTGGGTTCACAGCTGCAGCAAGCACGAGCAGTAGCAGACCTTCCCCATCTTCATTTTTCTTTTTTCCACCAACACCACTACTTCCTTCACCTTCCATCCTCACGCACAAACCAAACACCCCCCCACACACACACACACAGCTACAACACACACACACACACACACACAAGCTCACAACCAATTCACTTCACTTCACACAAGCCAGACAGAAACCACGTCACAACACACGAGAACACACGCGATCAAAATACTGTTTCCGGTTTTTGGTCTCACGAGATCACGAGACCAAACGATATCGATAACGATAATGAAAATAAAATCTTTGTTTGAAATCAGTATCGTTATTGATAATGACAATAATGAAAATAACATTGTCATTAAAACAATAATGATAAAATGACACATTTTGATAACGACAACAATAACGATAACGAAAAATGACATGGATCTGTGGTGCACATCCCTAGCCTATCTGTGAGACCGCCTCACCCCCTGGGTACTGGACCGGCACCTGCGGTCATCGGGGATGCCCTCCTTGTGGTCCCCCAAGTCTTCCAGGGGGCCACACAGGGGAGGGCATTCTCAGTGGCTGCGCCGAGGCTGTGGAACTCCCTTCCAGTGGGGGTGTGTCTGACCCCGGACCTTCTCTCCTTTCGTAAAAGTTGTAAGACCTGGCTGTTCTGCCAGGTGCTTGGCGGGGGAGATGGGGGGGAGGAGAGGGATGGGGGGTTAATAATGAGGGATGGGGGTTAATATTGGGTATTTTCAGCCCCGTCACGGGGCACATATTGGCCCCATCACAGAATCATCCATTGATCCCCAGCAGGGATCAAAACAGCCGTCAAACAGATGTACCCTGATCCCGGCGGGGAATCGGAGGAGGGGGCAGGGCCGTGCGGCTCAACGTGCGGCCACACAGCCCCACCCCAACACTCTATGCTCCCTCAGTCACCCGCCCTCTGGGAGACAGGCGGGCGCCATGGCCAATGCGGCCGCAGCGCCCACCGGCCCCCCGGGGCATTGACCATGGCCCAGAATCTCACCGCTGATTCTGGGCCATGGTCAGGGGACAGACGAGACGATCCCCTTGATCGTGGGGGGTAATCACATTCACAACGCAAACGGAGATGGTCCGGCCAGGACCTCTGTTTGCATGTTCAATGTGATCCGCCCGAACCTCTGGCGGAGCTTCCGTTCCCCTCAACAGACATTACGAGACCACAATCACCATGTGGGAATTCCCCGTGGTTGAGCATGATCTCGTAACATCTGAAAATACCCATTGTTTTATGATTTTACCTGTGAATTTATATTGTGAGTTGCCCTGAGCTGCCTGTGGCAGGAGGGGTGGGATACTAAATACTTTTATAAAGAAAGAAAGAAAGATATCTGTTTATTTTGGGATCATTTAAGCTTAAAATCATGCTTCCATACTTCTATGTATGACCTATTTCCTGAATACCATAGCTGGATCAACTGTTTGTATATTCTAGAGATTACCCCCTTATTACTAGAATATTCCAATATCACTTTTTCTAAGTTATGTGGATTTCTCAAAAATTCTTTCCCATTAACCCCAATTGCAAAAAACACTTTGCAACTGATTTTAATCCATTACATTAATTCTAGTTTATAAGTTGTTCAATTTCTTGCTTGGTCATAAGTTGATTATGCCAGACAAGCTGCCCGATCCTGCAGATTCCAGTTGATTTCAACTGTCTAATTGCTCAAACTGCAATATGATTTTCTCACACCACTCTGGATTCAATCAATGTAAAGGGAGATTTCTCCCTTTTCAACTTCATTTTCCTCATTATTTCATTCCATACTTTCATTGCAGCTCCCACAAAGGGATGGTCATTCCATATCTTTTGGTTAGTCTTCAAATCATCAACTAAAAATCCTTAAAGTTCCTCATGTTCGATAAATCTTTCTCCACTACTATCCATTGCACTTCTTCCCGCTGTTGATACCACATTCTAACTCCACGTAGTTTAGCAGCCAAATAGTAGAAATATAAATCTGGACACCCAAGTCCACCCCTTTCTTTATTATTATGCAGCACCTTTATAGCTATCCTAGGCTGTTTACCCTGCCATATAAATTGGAAAACTATCTTATCAATTTGTTTAAAGAAAGTTTTAGGTAATAAAATAGGTAAAGTCAACATAACATACAATTTTTAAAATTTATTTATGGAAAAATTGTAACCTGCATCCTCCTGCACATTGACAGCCCAGGGCGGCATACAACATAAAAATATAACAATAAAATCATTAAAAATACAACATATCATATATATAAATAAAATGGGCACATATAAGATATAAAATACATAAAACAGCAGCTAAAAAATACCACCACCCTACCCACCCCCTCCCCGAAGGCCCGGAGGAACAACCAGGTCTTACAACAGCTACGGAAAGAGGGGAGATCAGGGTATTTAATTTTTTCATATTCAACTGTGAATGGTAGTTGTTCAACTATCTGTTGCCTATCTTTCACTAACACCATAGCCGCAGATTTTTGCCAGTTGATTTTATATCCTGAAAGTTCACCAAATTGATCTATCTTATGAATAAGAATAGGTGCTGATTGTAAAGGGGAGGTTAACTAAATCTACATTAGCCCTCGGAGCTGTGTGCAGGAGGGGCGGGGTATAAATGCTTTAAATAAAATAAATAAATAAATAAATAAATAAACATATCATCAGCAAAGAGTGATAATTTAAATTCCTTCTCCCCTACTGCTATCGCCTTAATCAGTGCATCATCACATATGGAAATGGCCAAAATTTCTAAAACTAAATTGAAGAGCAAGGGTGAAAGAAGGCAACCCTGTCATGTTCCCTGCCCCAAAATGAAACTAGGACTTAATAGTCCATTTATAAGTATTTGTGCCTTTAGGCTCTGCATATATAGCTTGTATACAATTAATGAAATTCCCCTTCATTCCCATGACTTCCAATACTGCATATAATCATTGTTTTTCTTCCTGATCAAAAACTTTTTCTGCGTCCAATGAGACCACTAATATGGGAATCTTTCTTTGTTTAATAACCTGAATTATGTTTACAGTTTTCCTTACGTCCAGTAATAAATCCCGTTTGATCAAAATGAATCAAGTTCTTTATTATAATCACTAACCTGTGAGCAAGCATTTTTATAAATATTTTATAGTCAACGTTTAACAAGAAATAGGTCTATAACTAGTGCGTTCTGTCAAGTCCTTTCCTTGTTTAGGGCATAATATTATAGTAGTGGCCAAGTTGAACAACTCTGGCATATAGCCCCGCCAAAATATTATTCAGTGTTTCAGTCAGTACTGGATTAAGTTGGGTAGCAAACATTTGATAGTACTCTACTGGGAATCCATTAGGTTTTAATGCTTTATTCTTTGCAAGAGCCTTAACTGTTTTGTGAATTTACTTACATGTAAATGGAATACTAAGAAATTTGGCCTATTCATTATTTAATTTAGGAATTCTTAGCTCATGTAAATATTTTTTATCTGACTTTCATCAGGATTCTGTGATGAATAGAGCTCCTGATAGTATTTTAAAAACATCTCCTGAATTTTCTCTGAGTGGGTAACAGTGTCTGAGTGGGTAACCCTCCCCTGTCCTAATTAGTGATATAAAAGTCTTCCTTTGTTTAACTTTGACTAACCTAGCTAAAGCTTTATCTGTCTTACTATTTTTTCAAAATAATTTTTTTTTTCTTAACTAAGCATTAGTCTTCTCTATTTCCATAGCATTGATCTCACCTCTTATTTTAATTCATTGTTTATGGTGCTTCTCTGAGGGCCATTTCTTTTGCAATTTTACTTAACTGTTGGTATAGTTCCCTTCTTTTTTTTGCTTTTCCTTTTATATACTTGAGCAGACAGTTCGATAAATTTACCTCTTATCACTGCTTTGCAGGCCTCCCATATCACATGCAGGGGAGTTTCCGGTCTCTTATTATTGCTTAGATATTCACACAAAGCTAAAGAAATTGCCTCCTTGACCTTGGGGTCAAATAACAATTTTCTGTCTAATGTCCATGTTTTTTTCCCTATTCACATTACCTCTTTTTCTCCTTCAATTGATACAACTCTTGACCATGTAATAGTCTGGAAAAAAAACTAGTATAATTTGTAGGGATGGGCAAACACGGTTCAGAAGTTCGGAGTTCAGGCCAAACTCGACCAGTTCGGTCGACCGAACCGAACTTCCAAACCGAACTCAATTTTCAAACCGAACCAAACCGAATTTCTGAACTCAGTTCTATTCGCCCATCCCTATAAGATAATTTTCCATTTAGTTCAATGGGGTTTGAATTTACAAACTTTGTTCGGAGTTCGGACCAAACTCGAATAGTTCGGTCAACTGAACCAAACTTCCGAACCAAACTCAATTTTCTAACCAAACCGAATTTCAGAACTCTGTTCTGTTCACCCATCCCATATAATTTGAAATCGATCATATTTATCTAACTGTTCCTTATTTATAAAATAATAATCCAGTCTTAAGAGAGATTTCAGAGGGATTGAATAGAAAGTATAGTCCTTGACTCCTGGGTTTTTAATCCGCCATATATCAACTAATGCATTTCTTTCAAACACTTCAGCAGGTCTCCTATCAACTTTTTTCCCCTTAACTTTAATACTTGAGCTATCAACCTCCTTTAAATAATAATTCAAGTCTTCCTGAATTAGCATTAAAGAACCGGCATAATCCATGGCTATTTCCACCTATTTTCGTAGAAAAGAAATAACTTTATCATTTGGGGCATACATATTTACCAAAACTACCTGCTCGACCCCAATTTTTCCCTGTAATAATAAAAATCAACACCCTCTTGATGTTTTAGACATTTTATCCGTTCAAATTTACGATTGGCAATACGAATTGCCACCCTGGCTTCTGTTTTTGCTGCACAATCTGTATAGACCTGATAATAAAATCTATTCTTAATTCTAAATGTATCCTTCTTTAATAGATGGGTCTCCTGTAAAAAATAGATATTAATCGTTCCCGAAGGAAACTGATCAATCTTTTATGTTTAATAGGGCTGTTAAGTCCCTTAACATTCAGCGTAATAAGCCTTAATTGTTCTATCATTAACTTTATTACTATTCCAGTTCACAAACTATTTTAAATATTGCAATACTCCCAATTCCTTCTAGGTGCTTCCCCACTTTCAAATCATTATCAACTGTATCTTCAATCTCTTTCATAACCATCTATTAATACGGAATGAGGTTGCCTAACAGCAATCACATTCCATTTATCTCAAGTAGAGTTGCAATCATTGCCTTGCAAAAAACAAAACACAATTAAAATAAAACTGTATCTATTTGTGCGTAGTTTAGGCAATTCATTAAGGAGAATCACATCTTTTGTTATTTGATCTTTTATTTCTATCAGGATCATCTTGATACACATCTGGCAGCTCCCATAAAAATATATCCAACTCACTAGGATGTTTAGAATTTTTTCTCCTTCCCTGGTAACTAATAGAGAGTTGTGCTGGATATTTTATATATGGATTTAAATCTTTACTACTTAGCAGACCTAAGTATTTATACCATAGTCTATGTTGGTAGATTGTTTCAGGGGCACAAAGTCAGGATAAAATCTAATTTTGTTTGTTTGTTTGGTTGTTTGTAAAACAACTTTCTACCCCACCCCTCCTGCTCCAGCCAGCCCAGGGCGGCTTACAACATTAAAAAAACACAAAACACATAAAATCAAAAACAGTACATTAAAAGAGAAGGCAAAAACCAGAAAACCCCACCACCCTCCTAATCCTGCACCCCACCCTACACCCCATCTCCCTTGCCAAAAGCCAGGTGGAACAGCCAGGTTTTACACATACGGTAGAAGAAAGGAAGATCTGGGGTCAACTGAGCCTCCACTGGCAGGGAGTTCCATAGCCTAGGTGCAGCCACCAAGAACGCCCTCTCCATAGTGGCCCCCTGGGCCACATGGGGGACCTTGAGAAGGGTGCTCCCGGAAGACGGCAGAGGTCACTCCAGAGCGTGGGGAGCAAGGCAATCACACAGGTAAGTTGGGCCACGGCCATATAGGGCTTTATAGGTCAAAGGTAACAACTTGACTTGGGCCTAGAAGACTATAGGCCAGGGGTGGGGAAGCTTTTCTCTCCCAGGGGCCACTTTGAAAGCTTGCACAAGCTCCAAGGGCCACATAGAAGTTGGGGTGGGGGTGCTTAAGGGATGCACTGAAACAAAGGAGGGCCCAAATCATGGATCTGTGCCATGGAACTGTCCCCTATCCTTGTTTGCATGACCTTATCTATGGTCCCTTCCCTGGAGCTCAGTTTTTCTGTGATTCGAGGTAAGATCCAAGGGCCAGATCCATGGAAAGGGGCCACACAACTTGCCGTGTGCCGTATTTGGCCCTCGGGCCCTCAGTTCCCCACCCCTGCTATAGGCAGCCAGTGCAGAGCCCGGAGCACTGGTTTAATGTGCTCACATTACACACAAGGAGACGGGCCACCGCATTCTGCACTTGCTTCAGTCTCCAGACCATCACCATGGGTAGCCCCACATAGAGCACATTGCAATAGTCCAATCTCAAGGTAATGAAAGCATGGATGACAGTGGCTGAGACGTACCGCCGAAGCCATCGCACCATATGTAATTGGCGAAACGCACTCCTCACCACATCCCCACCTGGAGATCCAGGTGAAGCTGCGGGTTGAGGAGCACGCCCAGACTGCGAACCTGGGAAACCAGTAGAGGGCGAATCCCATCAATGATGGGAGCCACCACATCCACTGCCTTACCCACTACCAGCACCTCCGTCTTGTCAGGATTCAACTGAAGGTAGCCACTGACCTGAAGGTAGCCACTGTCAGAAACACGATGCTGGGTTGATGGACCATTAGTTTTAAACTGGTATTTTGCTGATTCATACTATAGCATGAACACTGGAAGCACTGTTTGGTGGGTGGAAAAGTGTGCACAAACCCACTTGGAAAAGCATGTACAAATTCACTTTTCCTGTGTTTCTATAGATTGTGAAGGGGGATGTAATTAAGATGAGTTACATACCGTTCTGACTATCTTTTATTCTAGACAGTGGAGTACCAATAGGTGAGGCAAAATGTGTGACCACACTGGGGCCCAGGCGTTCAGGGGGTTCTGCTTGCCTCTTATTGGTATGCTACTGGCCGAGAGCATAGCATACGTGCCAACTCTGGGGCCTGAGAAGTCATTAGTTAATAATCTCAAATAAGGAATATAGTAACAGACTGAGATTTGTTTGTGGACACCTGACAAATAGGAAAAAAGGGGAAACTTGTTAAATAAATTGTGATCATTGTCAGCTCTAATTATTTTTCAACACATAGGGTGATTTCAGACGTTACGGGCGGGTGGTTCACCGCAGTGAACCCCCAGGGGGGGTGAACAGGGCAACCACACGCGGAGGTGGAAAAACGACCCAAACAGACGTGCCGGGAACGGGACCACGGCCCGGAACCGGCCCGAACCATCGCGGGCCGCGGCAGCACAACAGACGTGCAGCCGAACCCCCGCCGGGCGCAAAACTCCCACAAGGCACCGGGCAGGGGCGGGACACAGACATGGCCGACTGAGGGCAAACGAAGCCACAAGGCACACAAGGGAACGCCCACACAAGGGAAACGGGAAGGGAGGGGGGAAGAGGGAGAACAGGCTGACAGGTGACACACACAGCGGACCCGCAGCGGGACACAATGCACGACCACACGCCCGGGCACACACACACACACCAGGGAAAGGCCGGGAAGGGGGGAAGGGGCGCCCGGAACACCCCACCCGGAACACCGGCAGGGAGGGGGGGGCACCACCACGGGGCAAGGCACAGACAGCAGCAACCCCCACCCCCACACCACCCCAGTCCAGTCCAGTCCAAGGAGGTGCCCCCACAGGAACAGAGGCAGTCTGGGGGGGGGGGGCGGACCCCCGGAGCAAGGCACGTTGGGGGCCCCCAAAGCACAGCGAGGCCGGCGGAGGGGCGCCAGGAGGAGGAGGAAGGGGGCCCCACAGTCAAAGGCTGGCACAGGCAGGGCAGCCGGGTCCAGCGGTGCTCCTCCGCAGCACCAGCGACGCTCAGGCAGCACCCACGGAGTCACGGGGATGGAGGGGGCCCAGGACCACGGCCAGGGGCAGCAGCAAGCAGCGAGGCGGGCGGGAGCTCACCGAGGTGGGGTCCGCAGGTCGGGAGCGGCCAGCGGGGACCAGGGCCCCCCCCCGGGCCGGGGCGGGAGCCCACACGGGGGCACCACGCCGGGGGGGGCAGGCCAGCGACGCGGGGCTCACGGGCCGCTGCCGGGGGCCCCGCTGGCCCCAGGGCCCGGGTGGCCCGCCCGGTGGACCAGGTGGGGCCAGTGCAGCATGCCCCGGCGGTACCCCTGCAAGGACATGTAGTGGGCGATCAGGTAGTAGGCCTCGAAGGGATCGGGCATGGTGAGGGCCAGCTGCACATCCACACGCGCCCACACCGCCAACAGGGATGACATCTCCACCGCGGAGGGCTCCGGCACACAGCAGGCAGCAGAAGGGGGCCACGGAAGATGCCCCAGCTCCAGAAGCCGCTGGAACGCCGCCCCACGGGTGCGCTGGTACCCACGGGCCCCGTGAACACAGGAGAAGTAGCTCACGGCCAAGGCAGGGCCACCCTCGGCCAGGCACTCCGAGTAGGCGCCCAGACCACACACCACCAGCGCTGACACGGTCTCGGAGGCGCTCCAGGGCACATGGGCGCACAGCACCTCCGGGATGCGCCCCTCGGGGAAACGAGCCAGCCCCAGGGCCTCCGCATGCAGCCGGCAATCACGGGCGCTCACCACATGGCCAAAGTAACGGAGCCCGGAGCTCAGGCTCTCGTAGGCACCTGCACGGCTCCCCGGCCCGGCCAGGAGCAGCTGCACGGCAGGGGTGTGCCACAGGTCGCACAGAGACATGGTCTCGCGGAAGGCCCAGATATGGGGGGCCCCTTGGGGGCCGGACAGCGGGAGCCCCATGGATGGGCAGCCAGCCATGGTCCAGCACAACAGGGAATGGGACACGGAGCCCGGAGGGCACACAGACTGCCCAGGGCCGGGAGAGGCTCGGCCCGGCCCCCGGGACAGGGAACACGGGCCCGCACCGCAACATTGTAGCACAACAGAGCGAGGCGTGGGGTGCGGGCCCGGCACAGCTGCAGAGAACAACAGCGAGCTCTCTGTCTGCCTAATCGCACCTTCAAGGCCATCCCGCTACAAACAGCGAGGGGAGGGGGCCCGGGGTGCTGGGGGCGGGAGCAGCCGGAACGCACCGGCACAGGGCGCGCGCAGGCCCGCGAGGCCGACCCCCGGGCGGAGCCACCAGCACCGGGCCGCCATAAGCGCTCCCAGCCCCCACCGGGGCCCCAGCACCATGGAGCGCGATAGGGCAGGTGGGAACTGGATGTTCCTCGCGCTCGCGGCTGAGTGGCACCGTGACCACACTGAGCAGCTGTGCCTCCTGACCGAGAGGGTGCACCTGGCCGTCCGCCTGCGCTATGTCCTGGCCCTGCGGGCTGGCGTGCGCCTCCGGGGCCAGCAGGCCCGCAGGAGAGTCCGTGCCCGGCTCAGGGCTCGGCGCCGGGCCTGGGGGGCGTGGCTGGCCGCCTGCCGGAGCCTCACCCGGCCCGCTGCGCTCCGAGGGGCCGCGAGGCGGTTCCGCTGGGCAACGCAGACCCTCCGCCGGGCAGCGCTGCTGGCTATGCCCATAGCGCGGAGCCTATGGGTCACGGAGCGGCCCCAGGCCTGGTGGGAGCGGGCCCAGGCCCACTGGGGGGAGGCCGAGTGGGGGTCCCACTTCCGGATGGGCAAGGCCACCCTGCTGCGCCTAGCGGAGCTCCTCACGCCCTGGCTGGAGCGGCAGCACACCTCCATGCGGGAGCCCATCCCCATGGTCCAGCGGGTGGCCATAGGGGTCTGGGCCCTCGCAACGCCCGACTCCTGCCGCTCCGTGTCCCAGCACTTCGGGGTGGGGCTCAGCACGGTCGCCTGCATCGTGCGGGATGTGTGCGAGGCTGTGGAGGGCGTGCTCCTCGACAGGACCATCCAGCTCCTGGACCAGGGCGCTGTGATGGCTGGCTTCGCGGCCGGGGGCTTCCCGAACTGCATCGGAGCCGTGGACGGCACACACATCGAGATCCTGCGCCCGGCCGCGGGGGAGGCCCTGGAGTATGTGAACCGGCACGGATACTACTCCCTGCACCTGCAGGGGGTGGTGGACCACCGGGCCCGCTTCATAGACATCTACACGGGCAACTCCGGCCGGAGTCACGACGCCAGGATCATGACCATCTCCCCCTTCTATGCCCGCATGTACCGGGGGGACTTCGCGGACATGGGCATGAGGTGGATCGAGGGTGTTCCCATGCCCCCCTGCATCCTGGGGGACCCCGCCTACCCCCTGACCCGCTGGCTGATGAAGGTCTACCCTGTCCCGAGCACCCCTGCGGAGCAGGTATACAATACCCGCCTGTGTGCCAGCCGGACCGTGGTGGAGCGTGCCTTCGGGGCCCTGAAGCAGCGCTGGAGGAGTATAGCTGGCCGCCTGGACTTCACCGTCCCCACCTCCGCCCTGGTGATCGGTGCCTGCTGCGTTCTGCACAATGTGTGCGAGACCGAGGGGGCGGCCCTGGAGTACCCCGAGCCCCACCGGCCCCCCGGTCCTGTTCCCCTGTACGTGAACGCAGGGAACCCCCGGGAGTACCGGTATGCCAAAAGGATCCGGAACGCCCTTGCAACCCACATCGCCCGGGGGGGCCCGCTGTGAGGGCCTTCCCGCCCCTGGGGGCCCCACCCCCCCTTCCGTGCCAATGCCCCTGTACACGCGGTCCCACAGCCCTGTCCCCCCCACAAACGGGCCGGGGACACCTGTCTATTTACACCACTTTATTTCCCACACAGTCCACACAATCACCCTGTGCCCCCTCCCCACCCCCGTGCCCGTGACCCCGTCCACCACCCGCCCTCATGTGGCCCTCCCCCTCCCCCCCCTTCCCACCATCCCCCCGCGTTTCCTGGGCCGACCCCTCGTGCGGCCGCTTGGGCCCACCGAGCTCTGGGAGCTCCCCTCCCCCCCACTGTCCGTGTCCCCTGCCGTGTCCTGGGCCGGTCCCGGCCCCGGCAGGGGGCCGGGCGGCGGATGGGCAGCTGTGCCCGGTGCCCCGGTCGCGCCCCGGGGGGGCTGGACCCTCCGGAGGCCCGGGGGCACTGGGAGGCGCATGCGAGGGCCCTGGGGCCGGGGGGGCGCCAGGGGCGGCAGGGCTGGGCCCGGGGGCGCCGAGGGGCCCGGCATGGGGACCTGGGCGGGCAGGGCGCCCGGAGGTGCGCCGGCCATCACGTAGGCACACATGGTGCCCGCATGCAGGAGCAGGGAGGTCCCAATGTCGTGGGACCTGTCCATCTTTGCACTGTGCTCCCGCACCATGCCCTGTATGTCCTGCCGGAGGCCCCTGAGCAGCCCCTGCTGCCGCTGGTGCTCCCGGCGCTCCCGCCTCCGCTCCAGGCGCACCTCCGCCTCCAGCCGGCGGTCTGTCTCCAGGGCCTTCTCCATGGACCGCTCTATGGCCGCCTCCATGCGGTCCACGGAGGCGATCATGCGCTCCCCCTGTTCCTCCGCCCTGCGGACGATGTCCTCCGCTTGCTCCTCCCTGCGCCTGCGGACCCGCGCCCGGTACTCCCGCATCCGCTGGGCTGGGGCCGCGGCCGGCGGAGGCGCCGCGCGCGGGGGCTGCCCTGTGGAAATGGGCGGGTGGGTCAGTGCAGGGCCCTGTCCCCTAGCGGGGTCGGGTCCCGGGGCCCCCTGCCCCCCCTCCCCCACTGAGGCCGGAGGCCCCCCTGGGCTGGCGCCCGGGGGGCCCTCCCGCCATCCCAGCCCTCCCGCCTTACCTGGGTCCGGCACCTGCTCTCCTGTGCCCTCCGCGGGGGCCTGCACCGTCTCGCTGGCCCGGTCCTGGGGCTCCCCATGTCCTGCGGGCGGGAGAGGGGGGAGCGGGTGAAGGGGGCTGGTTGTGGCCCCTGCAGCAGGGCCCCCACCCCCGCCCCTGCCACCGGCCCCCTGGTCGTGCCCCCCCCTGCCCTGGGGGCCCGCTTACCCTCTATGTCCGTCTCCGAGCCTTCGGAGCCCGGCGCCTCACCCTGGGAGTGCTCCCCCTGGGACCACTGGCTGAGGGTGGTGAAGGTGCCGACCTCCGACTCCGCCTGGCCGGCCCGGCGTTGGGATGTCTCCGGGCTGCTGCTGGGGGGGGGCCTTGGGGCTTCTGCGGGTCCCGGGTGGTCCTCCTGGGGGTGGGGGTCCCCTGAGCTCGTGTCTACCGGGCGGGCGGCGAGGGGAGGGGGTACCTCGGCCCGCTCCCTGCCCTGGACCACAGCGCTGCCCACCAGGCGTGGGGCAACGATGGAGCCCTTCATGTGAAGGATGCGGTCCAGGGCATCGTAGTAGGGGGCGGTGCGGGCCCCGTGGCCGGAGCGGCTGTTATTGTCCTTGAGGGCCTTGTACCCCCTCTTGAGCTCCTTGGCCTTCGAGCGACACTGGTTGACAGTGCGCTCGTGCCCCGCCGCCTCCATGTCGCGCACGATGTCCCGGTAGACATGCTCGTTGCGCTGGTTTATTGCGAGCTCCACCTGGTACTCGAGGGTCCCCCAGATCCGTATGAAGTCCCGGGTCTCCTGGAGGCCCCACTGTCCCCCTCTGTGATAGGCCTTCCTCCGGCTGGGCCCCTGCTGTTCCTCCTCCCGGTGCAGCTCATGCTGCACCTGCCTCTGCTCCTCCTCCACCTCCTCCTGGGGGTGCGCCTCCGGGGGCCGGGGGCCGGGCTCCTCCTGGGGCTCGTCCGCCCGGGCCGACTTTCGTGTCTGGGGGGGGGAAGGGGGGTGGTTGGTTGCTGGGTGAGGGTGTGGGCCCTCTCGGGGGCCCCCTGCCCCCCTGCCCTCCGCCCGGGGTCCCCCTGCCCCCCTGCCTTCCGCCCGGGGTCCCCCCGGCCCCCTCCACAGGGGGTTCCCCTGTGCCCCCTGTTCCCCTCCCAGTGGGTGCCCTTACCCGTTTCCTGGGTGCCTCCTGTGGGCCTGTTCCGGCCGCTGTCCCCGGGGCGGCGCGACCCGGCTGCAGCTGTGGTTGGTGTTCCCGGGGCGCCTCCCTGGTCGGGTGCTCCCGTGTGCCCCCTTCCTGCACCTGTGCCCCCTCCGCCTGCATCGCTGGGCCTGGCTGCACGTCCTCCGCCTCCTGTCCCGCCGCTGTCGCTGTTTGTGCCTCCGCTCTCTTCCGCTTCCCTCCTCGCTCCATCCCGCCACGCTTGCTTGCTGCTGCTCTCGCTTTAAATCTCCCTCCGGTGTTTGTGTTGGTGCTGGTTGCCTGGCAGCGACGCTGCGTGCCTCGTCCCCGGCCGGGGCTCCATTTTTTTGGTTCCGCTGGGGGATTGGCGTCCAGACGTTACTTTTGCTTGGTTCCCTGTGGGGGTTGGTTTGACCACGCTTCCCGGGACCTTCCCCCGGCTAGCCCGGGAAGCGTGGTTGAACCTGACCCCATGTGGGTATTGAGCGTGATGAACATCTGGCGCACGCCGTTCAGACGTTCAGGGCCCTTTGGCCCCGGGGGGGGTTGAGCGTGGTTCACTGTGGTTGAGCGTGATCTCGTAACGTCTGAAATCACCCATACACTTGTGTGGAAGACAGAAATTACTAATCATCATTGCCTTTAATATGATACATTGGGCTTAGTTACCTTCCTCTAATATACAGTGTTCTAACAGAACCCCACTTTCCCAGTAAAATTCCAAGGTTTTGTCTGGAAATAAAATCGTTAAGCCTGAATTCCATGTATTAAATTGACTAATGTTTATGCTGCATGGTAAATTTTAATATTTGTATTACCCACTATCAGACACCACCCAAATGAGTGGTAGGCTTCTCGTAGGCCTTTTTCACACAAGATGCACCCACTCATGAACACCCAGAAATCTGGGTGTTCATCAGTGGGAGAGCCTCCGTGTGAAGGACACGGCATTCGCGTGCGATGAATGGGAATGCGTGCACGCTCCTGCCTAACACGCCTCCCCACGCACACCCCACTCATCAACACACACGGAGCAACCGAGGGAAACGGCAGTTGCTCCGTGTGTGTTAATAAGTGGGAGATGCGTGGGGATGTGCCCACCCACCACACGCACACTGAAGTGCCCAAGGACCCCCTCACCCTGCGGGGGCCGTATAAAAACAGCCACAGATGTGATGAAAAAAGATGCACTAAATGTTCATATGCCATATCCTCTGTCTGTTGTGTCTGCAACCTAAAATAGACAAAACAGAGGCTGGACAGAAAGGATATAACATATAAACAAAACAACTGATGTGAAATTGAGTGTACATTACATCCCATAATGTCCTTCTACTGTAGTTTCCCAGTCCCTTCCCCATTATCTGTTCTTTCTTGCCAAAGTCTCTCTCCATTCAAAAAGAATGCCCTCTGTGCACATTTCTTGTCTGCCTGCCCCTACTTCCTATGACAGACTGGGTCTAAGAGGGTTACATCATATGGGAATGAAATGGGGTTGCCAGATTTTTAAAAGGGGGGACACTATGGAGTTATGGTGTTTCCGTCTATAGAATTTTATTTATCTGGGTTCTGAAATAACGGCTATGGTGTAACTAGTTTTAATAGTTCTGAGGCAAATGAAAATACTAGGCCCCACACCAACTCTTGGGGTTGCCAGGGCAGGGAACGGGATGTACTAAGGCAGTGGGGGAGCACAGGGCAGACTGGGGCACAGTAGGAGGCAAGATTGTGGGCAGTGGATAACAGAGAGACAAGCGTTGCCAGGATGGACTGGCCATCTGGCAGTTCTGACAAATGCCAGAGTGGCTGGTACTGTTGGGGGGCGTTTTTTTCTTCTTCTGCATTTAAAGGTGAATTTTGTCAATATTGCATTTTTCTAATGATGTGGGCCAGGTTAGTGAAATTGCTGATTTTAGGTCCCAGTCTGCCGGGCAGTAGGGAAGAGGGACAGAGGGGTGGCCAGGAGGCTAGGGTATGGGGGTCAAGGAGTGGCTGGGGTCACAAGCAGGAGGTCACCGGGAGGCCAGATTAGGGAGCTCAGGAAGTGTCCAGGAGGTTTCCAAAGGTGGGGGCAGAGGCAGATACACTGGAGTACTCTGTGACCCACAACCCCGCAGACTGCTTCTTCCTTCCCCTTTGTGTCCCAGTGCATCTTGCCCACCTGTCCCAAATCCTGGGTATTTCCCTGAGTATTTGGGGAGGACTTTTTTGGGGGGGCTCAAGCCCCACAATTGGCACGTATGCTATGCTCTCAGCCAGTAGCATACCAATAAGGGCAGGCAGAACCCCCTGAATACCTGGGCCCCAGTGTGGTCACACTTTTTGCTTCACCTATTGGTACTCCACTGTCTGGATTAAAAGATAGTCAGAAATGTATGTTGCTCAGCTTCAGTTATGACTTTCTTTTAGTTTTGTCTAAGGAAGGCTCCTGTGTAGCTCAAGACTTTGTACATTCTCACTAACAGAAGCTGGTTCAATAAAAGTTACCATCTTAATGGAGCCAGCTGGGGGTTTTCATTCTCACCTGCCTCGCTGCTGGTGCGGGGGGCTTTTGGGCTCTGCCGCCGGCGGGGGGGTGCTCCGTTGTTGCTCCTGTCGCCGCCGCTGCTGACACCATCCCCGCTGCTGACATCGCCGCCTCTGCTCTGCTGCCCGCGGGAACCTGCTGGGGAGAAACAAGAGACAGTGAGTTGTGGGGGCAGGGGGGGGAACGCAGAGGCCAGTCACGTGGGCTGACCTGTCCCCTCCCCCCCCACCCGGAAGTAGCTGGGGGCTAAAAGCCCCAGGGACAGCGGCTGAGCTGCAGGCCGCGGCCAAAGGGCGCGGAACTTTGGGGGCACTTCGGAGGCTGCAGGGGGTGGCAGGGGGCTATTGTTTGTTTTTGTGTGGGCTTCTTTTTTGTACAGGGCTAGGGTGGTAGGGTGGGGGTTGTAGGTA
>QEPC01006720.1:2763435-2780831 GCA_003113815.1 Sphenodon punctatus | reverse complement strand
GAGGAAGCTCGCCTGGCCCCTAGCCTACTAATATTCCGGCGAAACTGTAAGACCTGGCTGTTCGCCCAGGCCTTTGGGAGGGAGGGCGAGTAGGGTGGGGTTTTAGTTCCCCCACCTAATTTTGGTTTTTAGTCTGCCCTGTATTAATTATTTTTATAATATTTATGGTTGTTTTAAATTGTTTTTATTGTATTTTATAAAAACTTGTTGGAAGCCGCCCCGAGCTGCGTGGCAGGAGGGGCAGGGTAGAAATTTTATAAATAAAATAAATAAATTAATTACTTTGCCCTCCACAATCTATAGAAATATAGGAAAAGTGGATTTGTACATGCTTTTTCAAGTGGGTTTGTGCACACTTTTCCACCCACCAAACAGTGCTTCCAGTGTTCATGCTATAGTATGACTCAGAAAAATACCAGTTTACAACTAATGGCCCATCCAACCCAGCATCCTGTTTCTAACAGTAACCACCTTCAGTAACTTCACAAAAGTACACAACAGGTCATAACGGAATGATCCATTCCTTGATATTTAGTCCCAGCTCCCAACAATCCTGACCAACTTGACTAATAGCCATTTATAGACCGATTCTCCAGGAACTCATCCAATCACTGTTTGAATGCAGCTATACTATTGACCTTGGCAGCATCCTACGGCAACAAGTTCCAGAAGATAATAGTACCTTAAGTGAAAAAGTACTTACTTCTGTTTGCTTTAAACCTGCTACCAGTTAATTTCATAGTGTCCCCTAGTTCTAGTATTATTTGAGAGGGTAAATAACAACTCCCTATTTACTTGTTCCACATCATTCATGATTTTGTAAACTTCTGTCCTATCCCCTCTCAGTCAACTCATCTCCAAGCTGTAGAGCCCTAACCTATCAAGCCTCTCCTCATACGGAATTCGTTCCATACCCTTGATCATTTTTGTTGCGCTTCTCCAGTTACACTGTATCTTTTTTGAGAAGGGATGACCAGAACTGCACACAATGGTCACACCATAGATTTATATAGCAGCATTATGATATTTTCTGTTTTATTCTCTGTCCCTTTTGGAAAAATTCCATTCCAGAGACAGAGTGTGGTTGCCATGTTGGTCCCAAGTGACAGAGAGACAAAGTAGTATGAATGATATCTTTAAATAAGCAAGCTTTGGAGCCACAGAGGGCCCTTCCTCAGGCATGTAGCATAGGCAGTAGAAATATATAAAATGATCAAATGTAGGGCAGGTACATATGAAGGGGCATGGAATGGGTGGAAGTGGATAGGACAAGGTAGCAGGTTGGAGGATGATAAGAAGAGAGAGGGATGTGCCAGACATTTAAAAACAACTGTAAAATTATATATTGGTGTAGGAGACAAAGAAACAATAGTTGGTGGTAAACACACAGAAAGGGCAAACATATGGGTTAGGAATATAGTGGGAAACAGCTTATCAGGTGAAGGGAATACACATATCAAAGGAACTGGATTCATAGTAACAGAAAGGTTATAATTCCTAACTTTCTGTTTGTCTTTTTGACTACTGTCGGCCATTGAGCTGATGTTTTCAATGAACTGTCTACAATGACTCCAAGATACGTTTCCAGAGTGATAACACCTAATTTAGAACCCAGAACTGTGTGTGTATGGCTAGGATTATTTTTCCTTATGTGCATCGTTTTGCACTTGCCAACACTGAATTTCATCTGCCATTTGATTGCCAAGTCACCCAGTCATGCAAGGTCCTCCTGTCCTCACTGTCCATCTCAGTTTTGCCTATCTTGAATAACTTTGCATCATCTGCAATTTTTTTTCATCTCACTCTTTACTCCCCTTTCCAGATCATTAATTAATACATTAAACAGCACCGGTTCCAATACCGGTTCCCTGGGGCACCCCACTATTTACTTCTTTGTTTTCTATCCTTTAACCAGTTACTGATCCATTAGAGAACATTTCCTCTTATCACAAGACTACTTGATTCTATCATGAGGGACCTTATCAGACTCTTTCTGAACATCCAGACACACTGCTTTGCCTGGATGATCCTTATCTGCCAGCTTGCTGAAACCTTAAAAAAAAACACTCTAATAGACTAGTGAGGCATGACTTTCCTTTGAAAAAGTCATGTTGGCTCTTCCCCATTATGTCATGTTTGTCAATATGCCTGATTATTCTATTTTTACAATGGTGTGCACCAATTTGCTCAGCACAGACATCAGGTTCACCTGTCCCTAATTTCTAGGGTTATTTCTAGAGCCCTTTAAAATATTGGTGCTATATTCACTACCCTTCAATTCTTAGACTCAGAAAGAGGAGGAAGACATTAGGGGGCTAGCTATAATATGGATATGCTGTGCATCTGCTTCAGGGCCCGCAAGCCTGGAGGGGGGCCACTGGGATGACCCAAGTGCAGCTGCATCACCTGTCATCAGCACACCATTGCCACCCGTCCCCCCCACCTACCTTCCTACTGGTGCTCCATGCCCTGTGCAGGGTCTGGGAACACCAGAATGTAAGGGGGAAGGGCCTGGCAGCAGCGTAGAAAATGGAGTGTGTAGCAGGGTTGAGTTAGCACCAGCAAAAAAAGTACAAACAGTTATAAAGGACTGCACTATGTGCAGCCGCAGACACTAAGTAGAGTAGGCAGCAACTCTGGCTAAGGATAAAGCTCACAACCAATTAGGCACAAAGTGCCCTAAGGAACTGTGGGTATTTAAGCAAGGACTCTCAGTTGGAAGGTGGTGGCAGTAAGTTGAGGAGCCACGTGTTGTTTATTGTGTATTTTAATATGTTTTAAAATACTGTGAGCCGCCTCGAGATGCCTGAGGCAGGAGGGGGCGGCGTAGAAGTTTTCGAAATAAATAACAGGTGAGCTCTAATTGAGCCAAACTGGTTCATGAGCCAAGGCAGGCAACCCTCACATGGGAGAACAAGCAGAAGGCTGAGCAGACAGAGTTGGAACTCCCAGGTGGGATTTATCCTATGCCCAGAAAGGGCTTTACATTGAAATATATATATGCCTCAGGGCTTTGGATCCAGTTGGGATGGCTAGCCCGAAGAACTTGGGTGGGGAGGGCTGCCTCTAAGGGGTGGTTGGAGGCCAGGACTTCATTTGAATATACAGACCCAATAATGGGAGGATTAAGACTGTCTTGAGGATTCAATGGGTTGTGTTAGGCCCGATTTGCTTACCTCAGGATCAGACTCCATTCAATGGGGAGAAACTGGATTTGGCTGTTAATTAGGGGAAGGAATCATGGACCTTGTCTGTGCCCGAGTCTTAGAGCTAATTCCCAGTGCCACACCAGTAGAGGTGTAGGTAGGTTGGAAGGGTCCAGGTGCAAGAAATGGACTTGCCCCCCATCACCATCCTCTTCCCTGTCCCACTCTCTCCCCTATTTCCTCCCTCAGTGTTCTTATTACAGAAAACTGTCAGACACTTCTGACACCACAACACCTCTCCCTCCCTCCACTTGCTACACCTGACCCTGGAGGCTGCGGCTGTACTGCCTGCCTTGTGCTGCCACCACCATTGCTTGCTCTGTCCTGTGCTCCCTGCCAGCTGGGTCCCATGCAAGCCGTGTGCTGCCCATGTTTCCGCTTCCGCTCAGCTCAGTCTCCTCCCAGCTGCATCACAACAGGCCAGGATTTGTGCCCACCCCCAATTGGGCCCTGTCATTCCCGCCCCTCCACCCCCCAAATCCCCGTTTGGGCTTCAGGACAAATGTCCCTTCTGTCTCTGTGTTAGCAATACCCATGCACATCAGTGTTCCCTATAGACCTGAGTGGCAACCCAGCTACAGAGTGCTTCCTACCTCTCTGTGCCTCTAGTAGCCAGGTCCCACTGTGCCCCACCACTCACCCTGTGGGCCCCATTCCTCGCTACTCTTGCTTCCTCCCACCGCAAACCCTGCATCCAGCTCCTGTCTCCCCAACTCACCTGCCAGCAACTTGGCCCTGCTCCCACCTCACCCACTCACAACCTGCTCCCCACTGCACCTAGAAATCCACACCCAACTCCTACCTTCCCCAACCCACAGCAACCATTGCCCCACTCCTCAGTGCCCCATTCCCCCTTCTCCAGCAACTTGCTCCTCCTGCCTCAGCAACCCTTCACTAAACTCCCTCCTCCCCACCCTGACCCCTGGCAACACTACTCACCCACCCACCCATCCCCCTGTCTCTGGCAACCCGCTTCCCAGTACCCCATTCTGCCCCACCCCCTGCAATTTCCCCCTGCTGCACCAAGCAACCCACTGCCCCTTTTCCACACCCCACACGATAAACCTCTCCCTCCCATGCCCCGGTTCCCTCCGTACCCCTCTGCCCTGAGGGTAAGAGGTATTTGGCTATGCTGGTGAGGAGGGTAGTGCTGGTACACAATTCATTATGCTACAAGTACACCTTACACCCACCAGAAAATCCCATGGATATAAGGGGAATTCTCAGGCTATAACAGCTGCTTTGCACTCCTGAAGATTTGGCCCTGTAGGTCAAATGCTATTCTTGATAAGTTGACACCAGCGCAACAGAGATCAGAATTACACCTACGGTGTCCGCCTTAATTTTCTTGCTCTTTTATTTGGTTGACTATTTTATCAACCCATTTGTTCTTTAACAGAATCCTATAACTTTTTCATTGCAAAAGGGCAAATCTGATAGAAAGGAATAATTTATCATGTTGATTACACATTCATCTGAAAACGTCCTTCCAAAGGGCCCAAAAATACATGCTGGGCTGACATGCCATCAGCTCTGGAACAAGGAATCCTTTTTTGAAAGTATAATTTACAAGAGCCCATGTCTTGTGGAAGTAAGCAAGAGCACTGAACATTTCATTTTATCACTAGCATTAAATGTGTGAGCTAACGTTTAGAAAAAATAGCATTCATTTCAGGATGAAAGTTCATGAACTGATCCTTTTGGTGGAGGAGTAATCATAGGTTGACATGTTAAGACATCGTAATTACATGCTAAGTAATCATATTTGGAAGTTTCTGCAACTGCTAACCCAGTCATTAAATCTTTTTTAGAGGGTTTGTGAACTAAAATTGTTATAAGTGGCAACCAGCCCAGTGGTACGGTAACAAAACAAGATTCTGTCATGTAGAGGAGACTGCTTCAAGGACAGACGAAGTAACTCAGGCCAATAAAGGCTCAATGTGCCACATCAGAGGTAGTGCAGTTCTCTGTGTGATTCAACCTATTGAGGAACAATACCGAGACCAGCCTAAACATGGCACTAGCAGATGTAGAGACCGCTACCAACCAAGCCCTACTCTGCAAGCCACAAAGAAAGGATATTAAATGCTTACCAATGGGAGGAAAAGCCATGAAATGGAAAGGAAAAATGTGCAGTAAAATCTTTCCTGCACTCTAATTGCAATGTTGGCATTTTCTAAAGGATGTCTAAAAGAGCTCACATACGCACGATTCATTATCAAAAACTTTTAAGGGTTGTATGCAGCATTAGCATATTTCTGTCCAGAACTCGTGTGGCCGTTTACAGGGAAATGGCTTACAAATGATCTGTTGAAAGTGAAATAAGACCTCTCACAGCACAAATGACCAGATTCAGATCTCATTTACCTGTGTTTCCACTGTCCAGAGACATATGGAAATTATTTCAGATTTTCCCTCATGCGGTCTTCCTCAATAGATAGCCAGCGGCCAAATTTGGCCCCTAAAGCCTGTTTCTGTAGCCCCTGGCTGTACGCAGACAGCTCAGTTCAACCAGCTGGAGCTGAAAGCTCATTTTTCTCCCTCTCCCTTCCAGGCTGGAGAGAATGAGCAGACTAGGCTCATCTCTGGTTGGCCAGATGGTAAGAGCCACCCCTTTCCTACCATCCATCAGAGCCATAGTGGTGGTGTGTGGGGCGGGAAGGGGGGGGCCATGAATCACAGTCTCCTGCACGACAGGATCTTGTTTTGCTGCCCCACTGCTGAGCTGCATGGCTCAGTCTGAGTAAAGGGTGGGGGATGCTCTTCTCTTTGCTCCCCCAAAAGAGAGAGAGCGAGCGAGCCTGTGCATGTGGGGGTGGGGAGAGAGGGACTGATAGAATGAGCGTCTCCATTTTCCATGCCTCTGCCTGGGTCTGTGTGTGTTGGAGGGGGCGGGGAGCACTTCATTGGGTGTTGTCAGATGAGCTGCTACCCCGCATGGCCATCCCTGAGCCATGGATCCGCCCGCCCGTCTGAAGGTGGAGCAGCTGGATGCACACTCCCATGAGCCACAGAGCACCGACTCTTAGCCACTCGCAGAGCCATACTGGGAAATGCATACTGCACCATGTGAGGTAAGCCATATGTTGGTGGGTGCCTCCATGGCCATGGTAGCCATGCTGGGAGCTAGGGTTGTCACCTATGCACATTTTTAAGGAACACTTATGAAACATACATGTTGCAGGGCCTGCACTGGTGCCTTAAGCACCAATGGAAGCCCTGCAACATGTATGTTTCATAAGTGTTCCTTAAAAATGTGCATAGGTGACAACTCTACGGAGCTACCCATTTGTTTCTCTCCCCACACCCCTCACACGTGTGGGTGCTCTGTGGCAGAGTCACACGGCAACCATGGATCCCTTCCTCCCCTCCCCCCCTCCAGTCGGCTTGCTCATCTGAAAATACGCATTGTGTGTCCTGGCCACTCACACAGTTCCTCATGTTCTTTCTCTAACTTTCCAGCTTCTCCTTTTTCATTCTTTATCCCCCCCCTCAGGCTCTTCTACCCTGCCCTATGCTACTGTCCATCAGAGCCGTGGGGGTGGGTGGCACTGGAGACCCCACCACTACCACACCGGGGCTCAGCTCTGCCCCACCAGCTCTTTACCAATCATAATAAGAGTGCAAATTTATTTTTATGCAAAGTTATGCAAATAAATTGCTTTGACCCAAGACGTTATATCCTTTTATTAATCTGGCCCACCCAAAAAAGTAGTTGAGTAACACTGCCCTAGTGCAAGTGAAACTGAAACTTGGCCTGGAGTGTTGTGCAAAGAATTTCTACCATCCCACTCCTCAACATACACACACATAATGAAAACTTATTGTAGCTGATAGCATAAAAATACAATGAGTCGCATAGTACTATCAGAATTAAAGCACAACTCCCCATTAAAACCAACAGTGAGTTTATACTTTAAAAGTCTATGGTACCTCATTATGTACTGTGATCATCTCACTATGATATTCTCAATATAGTGAACCCCTGAGTGAAAGGTCTGCAAAACACCTCTGTAAATAAAAGTGAACGACTGTTAAAGTGACAGGTCCATGTAAGCTACTTACAGTATAACCGGTTTCACAGTCAAAGCACAGAAAGATTAGTATTTGAAGAATTGATTACAAGTAAATAATCAAGTTTTATTTACTATCCTTTATTCATTGTAGATTTACAAGATGCTGAAACTTCAGTCCAAACTACTAGAAATACATCCCCACCCTTTAATACTGTTACAAATAGGCCACAGAATCTCCTTGGAAGCAGCACAGAGATCTTCACCAGAAAAGTTACAGAAAACTACCATACAAATGTAGCAACACTCCAGTTTAATCAGGACTTGTTTGAAGTAACACAGAAACCATGGATTCCAAAAACTACTCCTCATGTCTCCAGCACAACAGAAAAGGTAAGGCAAATTAATAATTGATTGGGATACATTGGGCCTGATTTACTGCTATTCAAAGCATGGAACTCTCATAGACATCAGTAGGAGAGCTGTGCACTGTGCAGCTAGGAGATTATACTCTGCAGTATATAGAAAGTCTTAATTCTGATAAGGCTACTATGGTGCTAAAAATACAGCAGTAGAAAATTCCTGCTTTCTATCTGGGGCTGATCCATACAATGTTGATTATCTGAACCTTCAAACTGCATAGACCACACCCAGGGAGGACCTGCAGGGCAGAGAAGTCAGTTTCTGGTTTTCGTGCAATTGACTTGCTGCTGCATTTCCAGGTTTGGCCTAACTCCACTGAAAACAGGATTGTTTTAGGGGAAGTATCCTTTCAGTACAATGGGCTGGAATTTCAGCCATTTTTAAAGATGCAGTTAATTGTGGGCACAATTTAAATTAGATGGCTAAGTAGATAACTTTCTGGCATGAACAAGCACTGTCTTAATGGCTTACCCTTAACAGATTCTGCTTAGTGGTTACAATGGGTGTTTTCAGATGGATATGTATGTAGGCAGCCTGCCCTGAAGCTGCTCTGGAGGTGCACCCTGGCGTACGCTTGTGTCCAGCCTCACCTGGGTCGGTTTCAGACAGGCTCCCCGTTGGGTTCCTTGGCGGTCTACCCTTGCAGTGCCCCCACGCAGTTGCAGGCAATTGCCTGATGCTCTAGTCTGGCGCCTGCAACCCTGTGATGTTGCCCATGGCAACAGCCGACTGGAAGTGGAGCAACCGTTCCGCTTCTGGCCGGTACCCTGGGTTCGGCCAGTCCACTCCGTTGGTGCTCCGGGATGTACAGGAGTGCCTCCAACAGGGCTGCCCCAAAGTCTCTGCCTGCACCAGTGGGGTTGCCTTTAGACGGATGAGCCACCCAGGGGTGAAGTGGGCTGGCATGGCCAGCACTGGGGCAGCCCGTCCATCTAAAAACACCCCATGATGTGCAGTGTGGAGAAGAGTGAGTGTCAAGAACTTACCCACTACCCTCGTGCACAGTTCACATGTCAGTCAAAGCAAAACTATAAACTCCATACTAGAGAGAAAGACAAGGGAGTCAAGATTGCACCCTGGGTAGAGAGAGGAAGGAGAAGGAGCAGAGTCTACTCCCTAAAATCCACAAGCCAGAGGAGCTCACCTGCCATGCAACCTGTAGTCAGCATCACCAGTAAGAGGGTGTAGCAGTGGGTACGCAGCCTCTTCAAAATGCCTCTTAGTTTTGGAGAGGTGCAAGTCTACAAGACCTGTAGGAGGAAAAATGTGCCCTTGATTATTTTCACCTACAAAATATGAATGCAAAACCAAAGATCATGTTTAAAACTCAGGCCTTCAGCCCGAAAAGGTGCCCTGCTGTGATCTCTCTCCCCTCCCCCAGCCATGACTGGCCTTAGAATTTGTGGGGCTTCGGGCAAAGATAAAATGTGGTCCCCCTTGTGGCACCAGGTCCTTGGGGGCACCCTCCATGGGGACCTAAAAGTGATTGTGTTTGGGGTCCCACTGGGGTAGAGTGGGGCTGCCGCTCCCTGCCCTGATGAAAACAAGGGCCACTGTGAGGCCTCCAGAAAGAGCAGGGTCCAGGGCAATCGCCCCAGGTTGCCCTGTGGTAAGGACAGCCCTGTCCCCAACCCCTACTAAGAAGCAGTTCATAAGTTGTCTAGAATAAGGGGGTTTGACCCAAAGAGTGTACAGACATGGGAACAAGATTAGATTGCCAAAAAACAACACAGGATATGCTTTAGTCAAGTGCATAACGAATTGGCTGCCTGTACACGAGAACACATAGAATACTTGCTTCCCCTTTTGCCCACCACTTGCTCTCCTTCTCTCCACTGACCCCAGAGTCTGGCTGTGGGTCTGTTAAAACTCAGTCTAGTCTATTTGAGTGGTCATGTCTAGATGGTGTTTGCTACTTCACCGCTCTAAAAGTGTATAAGTCCTCCACGGCTTGATTTTCCCTGGGATATTAACCAAACTCACACATTTTTGCAATAAGTGAATATATCCCTTGAGTTATTACTGTAGGTAAGATTAATGTCTGTAAAATGGAGGTAGAGCTAGATTTCAAGAGACAAAAAGATGCTCAGACACCTAGCCCCCATTAAAGTGCAATGTACAGGTTAATTAACACCACAGTCACCCTTGGTGTGTGCATGTCATTTTTGTTATATCAATAACTAAAATAAAATTTGTCATTTTTGTTATTATTTCAATAAGAAAAGCAACAAAAAATAATAACGAAATCAATAACGATAACAAAAGTCATTATTGATTTTGTTATTGCCTGGCAGTCTAGCAGGTGTTTTTTTGGAGGGAAATGTGATGAGGGGAGGAGGGAGCAGACATCTCAGAGCCAGAAACAGGGTTGAACTCTTGAACTGGGCCTGTGATGGTAGGACCTGTGATTACAACCTGATGGATGTAATCACTGGCCAATGAGCAGTGCAAGCAGGTCCCAGGCAGTTGAATGGCACCCTGTGATTGCTCAGTGCCTCCTGCCTCTCAGAACCAATCAGGGGAGCTCTGGGGGAGAGCATTGCAACCCTTTATACTGCAGGGCTGGGCTGGGCTGCTTGACTCTGGTTCTGTGTTAGCTATTGCTCTGTCAGGGTGTGTTTGCAGAATCTGCTGGTGCTTGCACTAAAAATCCTCCCATATAAATCCCTACCACCTTACCTTTCCAATCCTTATTCCTTACCCTTACATTTTACCTTTTTCCTTCCCCTGCCTGTCCCCCCCTGTACACATGTATATAGAGACAGATATAGGTATTATAGTTTAGATATATATATTAGAATATAGATATAGAATAGAGATAGAGTAGAGATAGTGGCTAATTTAGAGGTGGGACCCCGGGCCCATTACCGGCTACCGGATTTACCGGTTACCGGTTCTCAAAGAACCGGATTCCCGGTTTAAATCCGGTATACCGGTACCGGTTTTATTTCATTGAGTTCAATGGGGCACTGTGTCCCCCTTGAAATCAATGAAATAAATAGTATACAATTAATTCCTCCCCCCTCCCCCTCCCAGGCTGCGCGGGTGGAAGGGGGGACACCCCCCACCCACCCTGCCCAGCCTGGATTTTTGTTTAAAAAAAGACTCAGAGCCCACCCCCCAGCACCAGCGGCCGCGGCGTCCCCGCAGCCGCCGGTAAGTATGACCCTGTCCCTGGGGGGGGTGTTTAACACCCCCCCAACCCCCCAGGGATCACCCCTACTAAAGTTCAGTGCTTGCTTACCTTGCGGAGCTCCGGCGGCGGCGGCGGGCGGTCCGGCGGCCTCAGCGCCGGCTGTGGCTGCCGGCGTCAGAGACGCTCTAGGCCTTCCGGGGAAACCCGGAAGTTCCCCGGAAGGCCTAGAGCGTCTCTGACGCCGGCAGCCACAGCCGGCGCTGAGGCCGCCGGACCGCCCGCCGCCGCCGCACCCGGAGCTCCGCAAGGTAAGCAAGCACTGAACTTTAGTAGGGGTGATCCCTGGGGGGTTGGGGGGGTGTTAAACACCCCCCCCAGGGATCGGGTCATACTTACCGGCGGCTGCGGGGACGCCGCGGCCGCTGGTGCTGGGGGGTGGGCTCGCCTCTGAGTCTTTTTTTAAACAAAAATCCAGGCTGGGCAGGGTGGGTGGGGGGTGTCCCCCCTTCCACCCGCGCAGCCTGGACTCGGGGAGGGTTTGTTTTTTTTAACTTTTTTGGTGGGGCTTTAAGTTTTTACATTGCAGCCATTTTTAAATGGCTGCAATGTAAAAAAATCCGGTACCCGGAATCCGGTAACGGGACCGGATTTACCGGGTCGAATCCGATAATGCCGGTATGCCCGGTACCGGCATTATCGGATTCCGGATTTACCGGTTTTCCCGTGCCTAGTGGCTATACCTCTGAGTTTTCTTTTTCCCTTCCCCTGTCTGTCTTCCCCTGTCAATATATTATATAGATATAGGGCATGATCCAGCAAGGCACCGACACCAGCACTAGTGGCAGCGCAGCGGGGTAGGCCAGAAGCAACAACTGTGGAAGCAAAAGTGGAGATGTGGACACCGAGCAACACCGGGCAGGTGGCCACGCCCCACAGCTGCTGTGGAGGCCACATCCCCTACACCGACATGAGTGTAGGGATAAGGGAAAGAAACGGGTACCACACCCGCAGGCCCAGCACCATAGGGACAAAACACACCACCCTAGTGAAACCCTGCAGGGGGAAAGGCCACGCACGCACACAGCCCAGTAAATAAAAAACACAAGTGCAGACATACGCCAGACCTGACCAGGAATAATGGCAGTGCAGCCAGGTAGCAAAAGGAAAATGTTGCCGTGACCTACAAGTCCATGCACCACCAACATCACCAATAGCCATTGCCCCACCCCTGACTAAAAACAACAAGAGGACAGAGTGAAAACCGCATACAGCTGGGGACGTCATGTGACAGATCCCATGTCACAGCAGTCACAGAGGCGTCCAGCACCATAGGCAAACATCCCAGAGGCAGGCAATTCAGAGGGGTGGTACAACAAAAGTAACAGCCATCCAAGGGAGATGAGGGAGAAGGATAACCAGTACCAGCCTGGGTGGTGGTGAATGGGCAAGGGAACCCATGAACTCGAATGCCACCAAATCACCCATCCCCCATGAAGCGAGCAATCGCAGTCGCTAGAGATGCATTCGCCACACCAGTCACAAGCACAAACAGGCCTCACCCAGCATGAGGTGGGAACAGGGCAGAATGAGGGTAGTAGAAACCACAGATGCTGCCAACCCCCAACCACATTCAAGAACAGCCAGGGAGGGGAGGGGAGGAGAGGCAGGGGGAAGGCACAGAAGTGCCTCAGAGGTGGTGAGTCAGACACCAAACACACACCAGACACCCGGGCATCAATGCACCAACACACCCCAGAACTGCCAGTCCAGAAAAGAAAAGGGAGGGCAGCAGGGAACTGGAGGGCATGAATGACACACCTGGGGTGTCCAAAAAGACCCAAACCCAGCTCCATGAACACAGGGCTGCAAAATGCACAGTGAACCCTACACAAGGCAGACAAGGTGGGCCCTGAAATGCAGCAAACCCAAAGGGCACAGCAAAGCAAAACCACCACAGATGCAATGCATGGTGCAGGGCTGCATGGAGGAACAGAACAGCCTTACAGCATACAATGCAAAGGTCAAGGCGTCCCCAAAGCCATCCAACGGTGGTTACATCCATGCATGCAGCTGTCACACAAAGGGTCAGGACACACAGTTAAATGGGGCCCCAGACCATGAAAAAGGTGCACAGCAACCCACACAGGTGGACATTGCCAACAGGACAGGGGCCAGTGAACTGGGGAAACAGGGAACAGCCAGATGAGTTGATGGAACCCAAACAACAAGGGGAACCCAGTGGCAGACCAGATACAGAATGCATAAGCAGCCCCCAAGCCCCCCGGAGGAGCACCCCTGCCAACCCACAGCAAGACAGATGACATGCACAGGCCAGGTTCCAATAACAAGATCAAGCTAACTTTAATAAAAACCACACGAAAGCAGCAGGAAACACATAGGGAGACAACATAACTGCTCTCAGGGGCGCCTCCCCCAGGCCCGGTTCCAATGGGTGCTCTGGGCCCAAGAGAGAACTTGGAGGTTGTGGTGGATGTCCATAAGCAGGGCATGGTCCTCTCACTGCTCCTGTGCCCACTCTACCATGATAGCTCTCACTGAAAGAGAGGGAAGAGAAGCAAATGAGGCAAGACCCCCAAGCATGCACCACCAATAAATCCGTACAGGTTGAGGCTTGCCATGATGAACAAAGGTGTAGGGTCACTCGCAAAGCCTCACGATACTCCTGCCCACCCTGATGGAACTCCACCAGTGCGTCCTGCAGGTCCTGCATTATGTCAGCTAGGATCATCATAGCTTGCAACAATGCATCTGTGGAAACAAAAGGTATCACCATTGCAGTACGTGTGGGCAGCTACAAAGGCGATGGATCAACACATGGCACTAAAACACAATGATCACACAACCAAGGGCAAAAAAGGGGCCCAGAGTGGCATATCCCTGCACTGGTTAAACAGTGCTAAACCTGGTACCCAAGGGACACGTACATTCAAGGGAATGAGCATACTTGCATTGGTACCACCACCACCTGCTCCCTCTGCCATTGAGTTGCCAAGAGGTAACTGAGAGCACATGGCTGGATGTGGTGAGGGACACGCCCAGGATGCACATCCACCATGAAAGCAAGACTGGTAGAAGGAAGGTTGCTGGTTTGGCTGCTAAGCCAGTCTAGGCAAAAGCCTTCTGATAAAGGCTTAGAGGGAGCAATCCTCTAGCACCCTGGACAAAGGGGGAAAGCCAAAGAGCATTGTGTACCAGGTTGTTAAGCCAGGATACCTGTGACTGAGAAACCCTGAAGGGAGTAAGAGCCGCCACGCCCATGGACAACCAGAGACTGATGAACAATATGCTAAGCAGACAGCGTGGGAGATACAGGTGAGCACATAGCCAGGGAAGAGCGGTATTGGCTGACCTGGAGTCCCGGTGAGCCGCTGCCCCATGAAAGTGTTGGACTGTCAAGTTATCTTTGTGCTGGTGTGTTCATGTGCCTGGTGGGAAGCCTGCCTCTCGTGACTGCTGAATGGTGTTCCCTGTGCGTCTGCACCTGTGACCCTCCCATCGTGACACACACCCTTGCTGAGGCTAGGTGATTGGTGACTTGTAGACTAGGGCACCTGTGCAGGACTTCAAAAGGCAGGGTGTGGCCTGTGGCTCGGAGTGAGCACATAGCCAGGGGAGAGCGGTATTGGCTGACCTGGAGTCCCAGTGAGTCGCTGCCCCGTGAAAGTGTTGGACTGTCAAGTTACCTTTGTGCCGGTCTGTTCGTGTGCCTGGTGGGAAGCCTGCCTCTCGTGACTGCTGAACAGTGTTCCCTGCGAGTCTGCATCTGTGACCCTCCCATCGTGATACACCCCCTTTGCTGAGGCTAAGTGATTGGTGGCTTGCGGACTAGGATGCCTGCGCAGGACTTCAAAAGGCAAGCCACAGCCTGCGGCCGTGCCGTAGGCGCACGCACAAGGACGCCTTAGGTGCCGGACTGGCACTGGCTCGGCCGTTGCTGTCTGTTTTTTTCTGACTCCCTGTGGCCTTTGTCAGGGTTATAGTGCCCTGGAGATTTGGACCCGATTGGGACCCACTCTGTATTGCTTTACTCTACCCCGTTGCTGTTTCTGAGGACTTTGGGGGTGTGAAATTGGTATACCTTGTTATCTAAAAGGTGTTTTAACCAGTGGGGCAGTCCCCAGATTGGTATTTTTTTCCCTCTTTCTCTTTCACGCTGGTCACGCCCATATAACCCCATTATGTCATCACGATCTAAGAGAGGTCAGAGGATGATTGAAGTTAGTTCTCCGCCACTTAAATTTAGGAAGATAGATACTTACTTTGGGGAAATGGGCAAACCCAAAGTCAGGGAGAGCTCAGACATCCCTTTAAAGAATAGATATGATATTTTGACTCCCCTGGAAGATGTTTTTTGCCTCCCACCAGGGGAGGATAAGTTTAGGAATGGGAGACTGACAGGAGCAGAGGATAAGAGTAATGGGATACCTCCATTTGTGTTTCGACAGATAGATACTAATCAAATGGGAGAAGCCTCTACAGCTGCTTTTTTAGCCGATCATGTTGCCATGACTGCCACCACAGTAAAATTCATATTCACTAGGTTAAATTTGTTAGTGGTCAAGCTGGACAACATCACAGTTTCCATAACAAATGTCTCCAATGAAACAGGATCCAATAGGACTAAGGGGCCGTTACTGGGCTTAAATAAGAAGATGCAGTACCTGTTGAAGAGGAATTCTGGGGGGCGAGACAGAACCTTAAGGAAGGACTTGACCACTATCGATTGGAACCATTTAATTTAATTATTAATGTTCAGCCGCTTCCAAATGGTAGGCTACCCTTATGGTTGGCTCCACTTGAAGTGGCCGAACACCGCAGAATTTTATTATATCTGCCTATTACGAGCAGAAACATCAAGCAGATTGATCAGTTGTACAAGGTCAGGCATTGGAGTTAGGATCCATTATGATTCCCCAGATCTGGTTTCAATGATCTGGGAGCAGAGCCAGATCCTTGTGAGGCAAGCAATATTCCTGGTCAAAAGTTATCAGACGTCTGAAAGTAGCCATCTCCTTCAGGGGGAGAAGAAAGAGCATATACAGTTAGAGGCAGAAGTGCAGGTGAGGAGGACGCAACCTTGCAGGGGTAAGGTCCAGAGCCCCCCTATGCTTAGAAGCAAAGGAGAAGTTGTATTAGATTATAGCCCGGTTAGCATTGTATCTTCCCAGGGAGCAGCCTTAGAAGATATGGAATTTATCCCAGAGGAAAGTAACCACAAAGGAGATTCTTTTTTGATGGAGGAACGTGAGGCTGTGGAGGCGTATAGGCAGATGCCCTTGCACACTCAGAATGCCATTCTAAAGAGGATGGCAAATTTGCACGAGCACCTGATGAAGCTAACGTTCAGCAGTCATGGAGCTGAGTGTGACTATAAGACTGAGTCATCTGCGAGCCCCAAACAGGAGAGAAAAGGGCAATCTCTTCAGAGGAGGAAAGGTGTTAGGCAGTCAGGAGCTGATGGAAATGAAGCTTCCCTCCAGACTGATCTTATCAGAGGGGCTAATATTCATTTAGATATGCCCAATCCAATGGGTTTACTGCTGGAACATAGTAATAGGAGGGATCTGCAGGTAGGATCCCAGGAGGTGGTCAGTATAGTTGAAATGAGAGGGGAGATCCCAGAGGAATCAGGGTCAATTAGCTCAAGGGCTGCAGGTGGTGTAGCTGAGGATTTAGATGAGATGATTAAGGGAGAATGTATGCAACAGGGTCTAAGAGATCATAAGGTAGGTTGGGAAGCAATTAACCTCAAGGGAGCTCCCACCAGAAGTGAGCTGGAAGGTTCTGCGAGTCAAAGGAATGAGGTTGCACTAGCTCCAGAGCAGCTGATGGGCGATTCTGGTGGGAAGAGGGCAGATGATCAGGAGATAGAGGAAAATCAAGAAAATATCAACCAGACTATACCAACTCTAACTGACACCCCTGGGACTGTAAATTTGATCATAACAGTCAAACAGGGTGTAAAAGGGGCCATCGGGCCGAATAACCATTCTGCACGATCCTGACTACCGGGCGAGCTATATAGATTGGAGGTAAATTGTCAATAATTTCCTGGAATGTGGCTGGCTGGCTGGGGGAACTGTCTTTCAGAAGATGCCCAGATATTGTTTAAGAAGATAGGAATAGTCTGTTTGCAAGAAACCTGGCAGGACAATACTAGGGAATTGTCTTTGCCAGGTTTCAAGATATTGTGCTCTCCGGCAAAGAAGGATAAGTTGAAGGAGAAGCCCTCGGGGGGGGCTTGCCACACTTATTAACTTGGGATTATTGGTTAAATCGAAAAATTGGATAATACACCGGACAATGTCTTGGCAACAAAACTTGTGGGGAAATGGCTTGTAGTAATTGTGTTCAATATTGGGGTCCTTGGGGACCGCCTTGTCCTCCGCGCCTCAGGGTGATCCCTACGGTCTGCCGGGGGTGCCTTCTTGGAGGTCCCCCGTGTTAAACGAGGGGCCACAATGGAGAGGGCATTCTCGGTGGCTGGAGGAAGCTCACCTGGCCCTGGGTCTGATGGCTTTTTGTCAAGCCTGTAAGACCTGACTGTTCGCCCAGGCCTTCGGAGGGGAGGGTGGGAGGGTAGGATAGGTTGGGGGT